>SKCR01033191.1:0-166568 GCA_019454045.1 Zanthoxylum bungeanum
AGTGTATATCCAAATAAATTTAACCTCACTAAATGACATGAAAGTGTATGCAATGAGCTTTGATAATCAAGAGAGTATATGAATAAAAATATTGATGAAATTCTCTTTTTTTTTTTTTTTTTTTTTTTGCTTTTTATAAAATGTATGAAGGTGATAGAACTCAGAAAAATGAAATGGAGACTCAATTTATAGAGAAAGAAAAAACCGCCCCAACTCTATGTCCTGAGACCGGTGTGCCGGTGTTAGAGATCGGTATGTCGGTCTTCCGATTCAAACGGTTATAAGAATATGGTTGTTGAGCATTTAAGCGAATGACCTACTGGATTACTAATCGGTATGGAGACCGGTATGTTTAGACTGGTTATAGAGAGCATGTTCATTCCTGGTAGACCGGTAAGGTTTGACACGGTTCCAGTAACGGTATTTTCGGAACACTGAGACCAGTGTGGAGACCGGTAAGGTCTGGTCCGGTTCCAGTACGGTGTTTTCAGAACACTAAGACCGCTATGGAGACCGGTGAGGTCTATCAGGGACCGGTAGACCGGTTCTAGTGAATAAAACTAAGGACTTGAAGTTTAAAACAATATGCACATGGCTCTAATGCAATATATGAATGTATATAAGTCATATGAGTTTAGAATAATTAAATTAACAACTCATTTATATTGAGAGCCATAATCCATAAGACTTCGCTTGATTTCTTCGTTTGAGCTCCAGTGTTCACATTCATTTCGCTTCGACATCTTTTTGTATAGTTTTGTAATTGTGTCGAAGTTGTGAGTGTTGCATCATCAAAATCTTTCATCAAGTGTAATGGTGCTTACACAAACAACACTTGAATTTAAGGATGGAATTTTCCCAGTGCGAGCCATTTACGAATCCTATCTTAATGAGATTTCTATTATCAAATATCTTTATTTAAATATAGATTCATCAATTTAGTGTTTATGTTGTTAGAGATTGTCGTAATTGATGCTTGAGCCTTAAGCATTGTCCTAAGTATTGTATTCGTGTCAACGTGGCCTATAATGTAAATTGGCCAATTTATTGAAAATGAAAAACAGAGATTCTTCAAATAAGTTGATGGAAGAAGATCCATGTACATTGATCAAAATCTCAGCAACTTGTTTTGAAAATAATCTCAGTTACTATTTGATGTGAATCAATATCTCATTGATGGAACAGAACAACAGTGCATATTCATACCTACCCACAAGCAAAATCCATCAACAGTGGGACTCTTTGTTTCCTGTTTCTTTATGGCATTTTGTTTTCTTCTTTCTTGTTTCTAATCCTTGTACAACAACAAAAACAAAAGAGTGTTCTCTATTGGCACATGCATGTAACATTTTTTACTTGAAGAGCTAGTAATGAAGAACAAACAATGGGGGTCACCAAGAATAGACCTTTTATAATATAAATGATTTATGACAAATTTTAGATTAAATTTAATATAATTTATAAAAGATATCACTACCTATATTTTGACCAAACCTTATGGCAGGTCAATGAAATTTCCAAAGAGATAAGGAAAACACTTCAGCTTTTGTTGTGGAAGTTAGGAAGGGTTTGATATCCCTTTCTGCTTTGCAAAGACTAAAGTTGCTTTATTATCATCAAGTTATTAGCTGTCCACCATATAAACTAGATTAAATTCCTTAGCAGCAAAGGGTAACAGTAACAGGACAAAAAGCATTTCTTCTTCTTGAAGAATTCTTAAAAGTTCTCACTTGATTCTGGTTTATAGAACAGTAAGCAAGCTTATCAAAATGTACAGAGAGGAAGAAGAAATTTGAAAGTAACCAGGAGTCTAGCTAAGTGCCATCACGGCCACAGGCCATAATCTGATTACACAAGAAGATATATCCTAGGTTATAAGAGCCAAAAATGGTTGTAGGCAAATAATGATCAGTATCAACAGATTCCTTTGTGCGACAGAGACATGGAAATAGAAGCAGAGGCAGTGGTAACAAGATGGACGAAGAAGATAGGGAAATGAAGGGGTATTTTGACTGTGGAAGAGGATAAAGACTGATAATGGCAGTGATTGCAGCCTAATGGAAAGCCATTTAACCATGACTCAAGGGAAATTCACGAGGATGCAAATACTGATAGATAGACTCAGCCAAACCAAAAGATTTTGATCTAAGATTTCGTGCATCTAGTATGATAATACGGTATAAGGAAAACACTGAAATAAGGCACTGAAGAAATCAAACATTGAGAGAGGCACATATAAGAAACTCTAGCATGCCTAGGAATCGATAGTGAAAACAAGTGAAACATACTTCATCCTTTCAATCTGTGGTCACTCCCCCACCCCCTTCCTGTAAGTAAATAAATAAACAGAATTCCTTCAATCAATCCTCCCTTTGAACAAACAAACAAACTTCCAATTTTCAAGTTATGAAGCTTAAACAAATTCTAACTCCAACATTTGATTTTTCGAGATATTGCAATCCGATCCCCAGACCCCAGTCAAAGAATCAATCACATCCAAGATTAAAGTAAAGCACCTCTACGCAGGTCTAGTCAGTCTTACTAGTATATAAACAAACCAGCTATACTGTGTCAAAATATTGAATAAGTAGAGCAAGGATACCCATTATCAACAACCAAAATGACAAAAAAAAAAAACACCATTTTCAAACATATACTACAGTGAGTTTTGGAAACAATATTTAACTAATATTTTTGAATATATTATTACGAGATTTTAAATTGTTTTAACTTTGATAAAGTATTTTTAATATGATTTTAAACATACTGAGACTCAAACTCAAGATCAGGGCCACGGCCACCAATCCTTTCTTCTACATTTTTCTTGCTCTTGATAGACTTAAATCCCCCTCAATCTTCAACCACATTTGATCCTCTAGTAGTTTCTACAATTATCTATCTATAGCCACAACCGAAGACCCCTCCACGCTATTCTCAAAAAATCTTCATAATTTCTCTAATAAAACCAAATTTGGTTCACAAAAGGAAGATAGTAAACTTAACATACCACTAAGAGAGGTATCTTTAAATTTTCTCCGGGTCTTACAAGCTATCCTATCTAAGCTGTGCTGTGCAGCCCCCTGTGTGTAGTGTAGTAACACTCGATCGATTGATTCTACCCCAAAAAATACAAGCAAGATACAAACAACATACATATTTTGAAAGCCTCAAAAATCTTAGCCGCAACATTGCTGCCTGGATACAAGGAGAGAATTAGCTGTAAGTGATTATTTGTCACTGCCAACCAATAATAATATCAATAAGCAAATTTTCCAAATGGACACTGACATATTAATCTTCCTGCCTATGACACTCATCTAATTTTAACAAAAGCCCTTTTGGCGCTATTCTTGTTTATGAACAACTAACAATAATAGCTCAAGTCAAAATTCTCAAATTGTTATTACATTGGAAATCTTAATCAACTAAATAAAGACGGAAAAAGAAGGCACAAGGCCCAAAAAAGTACCAGCACAAACAATTAATTGGAAACTTTTTAACTCTTCTTTCGGTATCGTACCTTGTAGCTGCAGATATGAGAATTAATCAACTTGATCGCTTATCTGCCAAAAGGATGAGCAGAAAAATGGTTGAACAATTCTTCCTGATTTGGCAAAAGGCTCATCGAATCTGAGTAGGAGAACAGAGAAACCCTGAAGCATCTACCCCAACCACTGCAAGATCACACACCGTACAGAGCTGCCCTTGCTGGCTAGGAACAAACCGGGTAGTGCAGTATGGGCAAGAGATATCCTTCTGTCCTCGGTAGATCGGCACGTATGTTGCTCCACAAATGACAAATGGGTTTCTAAAATCATAATTCAGCTGTGTGGCATCTGTCATATTCCTCTCTGCAGCCTGCAGCACTTGCCTGGCTGTCTTTGCTTGGTTCTCAATCGCGGGGTTTGTCTCCAACAACCGCCTGGCAAAGTTAGCCGCTGTAGCAAGGTTCTTATTCTTGAAGCAGACAGTCATTGCATTTAGCAAGGCTAACCGTAAGTGAGGCATTTGAAGATTGCAGTGGGTGAAGTAGGCAGCAAGCTCCTGCTGGCGTGTCAGATCATCTCTGAGTTCCCTCCTCTTAAGCTCCATTTGCAAACCAAGGACATACTCCTTGACTATAGTAATTAACTCCTTGACTTCGTCAACTTCCCTCCTTGAGTCAACCACAATCAAAGGAATTGTATGAAGAATGCTAAGAAAGAGACGGAGGGCCTCAGTAAATTTCCCTGTTGTTGTGGCCTTGTAACTAGACTTGAGCTTCTCTTCCAACTGTGAGAAATTAAAGACAAGTGCTGGTGGCCCTCTCACATTCGGGCTGGCAGACTCATTCCATCCTCGCTCAACTGCCAGCGATATCACAGGTGCCGATGAAAATGCACGTAAATAAGAATGGCTCCCGGAGTGAAGATCAAGAAACATGGATTTCAAAGGAGCAAAATTCCTTATACCAAGTTGCCTGTTCAGCAACCTCATTGCAGTATCAAAATTGCCAGCTGCTGCATGCTCAGCCGCAAGGGAAGATCTCTGGATCCAAATCTGGCTTACGGGCAAGCCAGGAGTTGGGGCCACAAAAACTGAAGATCGAGCATCGACAGGAACCTTGGGTGTATCTGCCTCAGGGGGAAGCTCCAGATCTTCAAGGTCCCATCCTCCTTCATTTTCTTCAGCCACTTCCCCTTCTTCTAAGATTGCAGCAACATCCCCATTTTGTAAACCATCCACATCAACCATATCCAGTTCCTCACCCCAATCACCCTCAACAGCATCTTCCTCTTCATCCACAGCACCCCTTCCAGTACTATCCAGTCCACCTTCAAATATACCCTTCATGACTCTTAGAAGAGGCCAATCACCGCTACACATAACAGGGGCTGGTGGCATCAAAAGAGAAGGTGCTTTTCCCTCTGGCAAAGATGGAACATTATCCCCCAACTCAGATGCTAGTCGTTCAGCAACATCCTGCAGCCCATGAACAGAAGCAGTAATGTAAGCAAGAGGTAAATGACCTGCATTCTCCAGGATCTTCACGCGTTCTTTGACATCTCCTAGATACAAGGCATTATGAAACTGACCCATAACATCATTCTTAACTTCAGCTATTCTAAGCATCTTGGACAGCTTATCCATGTTTCCAGTTACGAGATAAAGAAAAGATAACCTCTCAAAATTTTTGGTCCTCTGATAAGCATATTCCACAATACCTGCATTACCCTGGCGAAGAGCCTCCACCCCCAATCTATACCAGTGATCTTTCTCATCAATCTCCTTAGCTGATGCAACTGCAATTTGAATGTTCCCGCTCTCTAAAGCCAAGTTAAATCGAGTTCTTTCATCTTTCACAAAATGGAGAGCAACTTCAGGGAAGCCCTTTTGTTGCAGATAAGAAATCATTGCCTGACCACAAAGCTGTGAGTTCCTTATCATGCTCATGACATGGTCATATCTCTTTCTCAATAAAGACAGCTTGAAAATATATTCTGTTGCATCGATAACTATAGCCCTGTTCTTCCCATCACGATCCAAGCAAAAGATGGTATTTCCAGAAACCTTTGTTATGTAGATCGGGACATCAAGGGTTCTAATAATCCCGCTGTCTCCATTTGGCAGGCAGTATTTTATATGATTTAAAGTCGTGTAAATAAAAACACCATTGTCATCCCAGGCTCCACTTTTTACACGGATTGTCTCATGAAGTGCACACTGGTGCACAAGCTTCTTATTAGCAATGATAATGGCATGTTTGCTGAGCAAGGCAACACTCTCCATGTCATTAGACCATACAACATACTTCACAAAAGGAGTTTGCAGATCACCAAGAACAAGCCTCTGCTGGAGATCAAATATAACCACTCTATCCTCGGCCCGACACAGCAAGTTACCAGTTCCAGCATAGAAAATTGCATCTGCAGCAACTGGAAGGATGCTCTTTTTAACAACCTCATTCTGTAAATTCTTGATCAATACTTGGTTGCTGCTTTTGTCAAGCACAGCAAACCTATTCCGGGCAATAAAAATTGCTGATCCTCCAAGACCTTTCTTTGCATCCTGCACACTATCACCCCTATGAATGTTGTCTTTAGGTGTGACATACAACTCATAAGAACCACCATCCACATCTGAGCAGATTAGAACGGCACTCTCAGTAGGACTGTAAGAAAGAGTCCTTGGACTTTGATTCAAGCTTGTAGAACCAGGCCGCCGAAGTGGAAAGACTTGAGTGTCTTTTTGAGATGAAAACTCATAATAACGCAACAACCGATCTTTGGCATAAAACAGAGAATCACCACTCACTGCAAAGGCAGGTCGCTCCCTCTCCAGCTTAAAAACAATCATGCCACTGTCATGACCTGCTGCCAAAAGATTCATTTCAGGGTGAGATGCTAGAATCCAGAATCTATCATGCTCACGGCGGAAAGTTTGAACTCCAGTTCGCTTTGTTACATCCCACACACGGATGCTTTTATCCTCCGAATTAGATACAATTATGTCCTGTTTAGCATGGAACATAACGCAGGACACGTTATTCATGTGCCCCCTCAAAGTGTCCACTTCCCATGCCTTAGTTTCTGGAAAAGAGAAGAAAGGAAAATGATTCACTTTGATAACTGGGTATATAAGAAATAAGAAGGCGGGAATTGTTAGGAAATTTGACAATTTGGTAATCAATAGAATAACAAAGTAGATAGTTTTAAATGTTACGGTTATTGTAATGCATAAATCACATTCACAAAAACAGTGTTCAGAACCATTTAATCCATTGCAATGTCTATCTTATGCTCTTAAAAAATAATGTAACAATTTAACAGCAAATATGAAACTCCGAGAACTTATTATCAGTATAAAAATTGGCCAATTCACTTGATTGTCAAAGTGACCGTAATAACTATTGTTTAGACAAGCAAACACAGATGAATAAAAAGCATAGATTTCATAGATACCGTTCATGCGCCATAATTTCACTTGACGATCATCTGCTCCCGAGACAATGAGAGGGAGGGTGGGATGGAATGCTGCCCAGTTGACCCCCCTGTCATGACCTTCTAAGACATATTTAACAACAGCATCAACGCCACCAAACAGATCAGTGTTCATCTGACTCAACCGCAGAATGTCATCTGCAGGAGACACAGTCTTCTTTCTCAGGGCACCTATATCCCAAACACGAACAGTCTGATCTAGAGAGGCTGACACAACAAGGTCTTCTTTAGGGTGGAATGAGGCACACATGACATAATGATTGTGGCCTGTCAACACAGAAATACAAGTACGTGACTGCCAGTTCCATATGCGGATGGTCTGATCATCACTGGCACTCACGATCCAGGGGTACTCGTGATGAAACTGCACAGTACGGATGTAATCAAGGTGTCCAAGAAGAGTGAATAGACACCTATGCATCTTGTAGTTCCAAACTTTGATCTTGTAATCATCCCCTACACAAGATAGAAGGCTGTGTTACATGCATTGCATTTCTTTATTAAAAAGAGAAATAACCGAATGGGTAGTGAATAAAGGCTTCAATCATATTGTCACATTCAGAAGATCAGAGACACAAAGGCTCTAATTTCAAAAAGATCTATAAACTCAGAAGTTTCTACTCATGGTCTAGACATGCATAAAATCATATGACATGCATAATTCAACACAATTATCCATAATTCAATTTATAATGAAAGAAGCCAGAGAACTTGGCAAATAAATACTCTGGATCAAAATAACACAAACATGAGATCAAGCCTGTTTTCAGTTGCAAGAGGGTATAGGAGATGAAGAGGTATTAATCCTATCTTCTAAATAAACGGAATTTTTCTTCTAACCATGAAGCCTATTCAATTGGGTTTGAATTCAATTCAATTGGGTTTGAATTAGACAAACAGTTAAGATCTAGAAACCGTGTTCCAAATTGCGCTAGGCGCTAGTCGGGAGGCAGCCTAGCACCTAGCGCGCATACGTGGGGCCCTAGGAAATTCCCCGAAAATTAGGAATTTCTGAAATTAGGGTTAGGATTTGGTGAAATTTGGACAAATTCATCTTAGGAAAATGTTATTTGAGAGACGGGTATGCTTTCTAGAGATTCAATTTGATGAAAAATAAGAACAATTGATGAAATAGGGTTTTTGATGAAATAGGGATTTTCAAAAATTTGTGTAATTAGAAAGAAATCAAGCATGGAAATGGTAAGAAGATCCCAAAACCATGTCGATTTACTATTAGTTTTGAAATCAGAGACGATCAAAGGCCGTTGACCGTCTTTGACCGGGCGGTCAACGGTCGAATTTGGCAACGAAATTTCACTGGAATGGGCAGAAAAAACCGCTCATTCCGAAAAATGCTTGGCGCCAATGATTTGGGGCTAGGCGCAGTGACCCAGGACCGCCAAGCAAAAACACGCCACCTAGGTGGCATATTTTAAAATATTGCCAAAACCAATGTTTTAAAAATAGGACCGGACAGGCCGGTTCAACAGGTCGAATCGAGAACCGGCCGTAAGTCCGGTCCGGCCAAAGACAAAAAAGGGGCCAAAACCGATGAACAATTTTTTTTTATATTTTTCATAATTTTTAATTAAATAAAATCATTTATTATGTAAGTCGATTTTGCAGTTTTTTGGACACGGTTCAACCTGTCGAACCAGTGACCCATTGAACCTTTTGATCACTGGTTCGATCACCGGTCCGATTTTTAAAATATTGGCCAAAACACGGACCAAATGTGTTACAGAATTAGATTCAAAAACAAAATCAGATAGCGAATACTAAATTTCCATCATTTGCCAACATTGAATATAAAAAGCTCCACTCAACAGATCCCAATTGCCAACTAACACAGTTTGCATTTTCTTCAATAAACCTAGATCTAGCAAAATTCAACAATAAGCCACTAAAAGAACCACTACCCCATCTTATGTACCCAAAACTCAACCCACAGATCAATCAAATAACAACAATGTAAACAGAAAATTCGATTTACCTCCGGAGACAAACAAGGGCTGAGATTGGTGGAAATGGACGCCACGAACAGGTCCATCGTGCTCATCAAACCTGTCAATGAGAGTCCCCATTCGATAGTCCCATAGCTGGATCACACCACTGTGAAGACTCGCAAGGATCCACGGTCTCTTACTATGGAAACTAAGTCCCTTCACTCGATTACTCTTCGTCTCAAATTTGGTCAACATCTTCTCCAATCAAATCAAGCAACACCGGAATCTAATCTACCAAAACAAATAAAAAAAAAAACTCAAGCTAAACGCACAACAACAATGTTCATAACTTACTAAAACAAATGATATCTCTTACACCTCGTTTTAATTCTTTAAACAAAAATATTACATACTCTCACTAACCTACGTGAGTATTTGCAAAATTAAGAACAGATCTTCAAGCAAAAACTACAATGGAAATTAATACGATGTCGTATTTGGAAGCAAAGATAAGGCATGAAAGTAAAAGCAACGGAAACAAATAAATTGAAATACACTTAGATCTAGCAAGGTCGAAAGCATTTTATTACAAGAATTTGAGAATGAAAAAGGAATTTACCTCAGATCTGATGACCAGTACGTGAATATGAATATGAATATGAACATGAAATGATCAACGGCATATGATTGGTTATTGCATCTGCGAGCGAAGATCAGCGATTCGAGATTTGTTAATTTATAAGAGAGATTTTTAGATCGACGGAGAGGGTAAGGGTTTGTTTTATAATTTTTGTTCTGCTCTCTTAGATCTGTCTGATGGAGAGATTGTATTGCGTTTGTGTAATAAATCTCTAGAGCAAGAACATATTATTGATATGGGGAAATTATCAAATTTAGACATTTTTACACTCAAAAATATTTTAGACATTAAAAAAAAAAAATTTCTTTAAAAAAATTAGTACATATATTCATCTTGTAAATACTCCGAATCTGATCGATTTTATAGTATAAATAAAATGATTGATTTACTTACATGTAATATTTATGTCTCATTTGTTCATCTCTCAATTCTCAAATAATATTGATAATTCACTGGATAAGAGTTAATGGTTAGAGTCTGCATCCTAAAACATAATAAATAATAAAAAATTCATAAAATAAAAAACTTATAAAAAAACTTATGAATCGTAAATCGTATTATGAGCATTGGAATTGTAAACATGGGCCGAAAACATAATATAAACTTGTAATTGTACACATGACGGTAAACTAGAAACTTAAACTATAATCATGAGCTGAAAAACATAATCATGAGCGTAAATCATAAGTAAAACTGAAAACTACAACCATGAACTTAAACTTGTAAATTGAACCTTGAAAACTGTAAACTGAAAGCATGGCTGAAAATTATATCATGAGCTGAAAATTGGATCATGAACTGAAACCATAAACATGAACTGAAAACATAAACATCTGAATTCAAAACTTGAACTTAACCACATGTTGAAAAATAACTTGTCATGAAAGTCTCACCAGTATCGAAATCTGGGGGCGTAAAACCTACTTCGCAGGACCCGGTACCGCGTAAGTAAGGGAACATGAACATGAACATGAATATGCCTAAGAGGGTCACTAAAAGACCATTAGGCTTGTTGAGCTAAGCATACCCGAGATAACTATACATGAATAGACGATACTCTAATGGTGGTTTGAAAATATTTTATTTCTTGTTCTCGTAAACCGTTTACTGAAAACTTAAGTTGAGAATCATGGAAACCATGAACTGAAAACATATTTCATGAAAAATACAAGCTGAAGATATAACATAAGGAAAACATGAACTGAAAATATGTAAATTATGAACTTGTAAACATGGACGGTAAACCATAAGTTGTGAACTGTAAAACAATACATTTGACCTATATATCGTGAATTGAAACAACATAAATCATAAACTAAAATACATGAATCATGAACTCAGAACATGAATGTCATGAGCTAGAAAAATGTAATCATGAATTGCAAACTTTAAACATAAGTTGAAAACTATCAACATGACTGTAAACTATAAATGTGCATGTAGACTGTAAACATGACCTGCAAACCGTGATTGTAAAATGTAAATATGTCTGTATGTTATAAACATGGTTTGAAAACTTGCAATAAAAATAATGACGTGAACTAAAAACATAAACATGATTTGAGAATCATATATATATCTTGAAAAACTGAAACATGACTTGAAACTATAACATGTAAACATAAACTGAAAGTTGTAACCATGCATATGAACTATAATTGTGAATCTAATAACATGACTTGATTGTACAATGTGAACTGTAAACATTGAGACACTCTCAAAGTGGCTCTTTACTCTAAAGTATAAGAGTGTTGAAGTAATAAAATAACCTGGTGAGTTCATGGTCGATCTATAGAGAAACGATTTAATAGGATAAAATAATAATTCAACTAATAATATAAAAATAATGAAATAAAATATTGGGGTTAGGGTATCCACTTTTGATATTTCAAAAATAAAATAATTTTTACTTCTTATAAATATAAATTATAATTATTTCTCAATCAATTTATTACATAATTATCAAATATTAATTATGCCAACACAAGTAATATGTCTTGTCTATAATTAGTTTATGTCAATGTATTAAATATGCTAAAACATGTAGATTTTGTCTTGTCTATAATTAATCCATATTTTTAATAATCCACCCTCTCTCATTAATAGAATTCAAGTATTATTTGTGATAATCAGGGGTTGTCTACAACTAGTCAAAAGTCCTAAATAAACTAGAAATAATACAAATTTTATCTAAGAAATAATCATAATTTATATATAATATAAATAAAAATTACCTATAATTTCATACCACGAGCTTCACTATTTACCCCAACATGATGCAAATTAGCAAATCATGATATAAATAAAACACTCGTAATTTTATTAATAAAAGAAAAAAAAACAAAAAAAAAACACATAAGAGTTGATACTCTATAAATTCTCAGAGAGAATTCTGGAAATTCTCGCTAAAGAAATGAGAGAGGTGAGCACTTCTATTTATAGCAAGAGGTGCTCACCATTGCTTGATTGGAAATTGCTATTGCAATTTACAAATTATATAAGCAATTTGCAATTTGATGAGTGTAGACACTGTATTTTTACGTACAACCCGATGATGAGTGTCTTATGGGATACCTTTGAAAATTGAGAGAGTTGCAAGAAGAGTGTTAAGAAAGAAAAGAACTCTAAGGAATATAACCAAAAGCCAACCGGACATCACCTATGTATGGTCTTCCTTCTCTCAAACTGGAATATCCGACTGGACTCACCCTATAAACCCTAAATCCGATCGAACAAGTAACAAGTGTCATTGAATGTTCAGATTATCAGTTACCAAAAACACGGGATCTGATTGTAGCCGGCTGGACATAAAATTCAAATTTAACATCCGGTCGGACATGTATTAAAGTGGTCAACGCAAATGTAAATTTCCAAAAGTTGGAGTTACAGACTGATAAATGACCGGTCGGACTTACGATTCAAATTATACGTACGCTCACACATTGATCGAACGTTACAGTCTCCAGTAACGCAAATAACGTCAGATAGAAGGGAGGCCAATGGGGGATTATGTTCCCCTTCCATTCTCAGAACCTCCCCTCACACTATAAAAAGATAGTCTTCCCTCTAAAAAATTATCTAGAATCAATCCTAAGAAATCCTTATTGAAATTCTGATACTTGAAACCCTAGAGAGAGAAAAAGAAAATAAACACTAATCCTTAGAGTTCTCAGCCGTTTTGGTACGAATCTAGTGACAACCCAGCATTCAGAGGTGTTTTTTGGAACCAGCACACAAAGGTACCACATTCTTTAAATTTTATTTGCTTACACAGTATCTCCGATTGGAATAGCCACACGTCCGGTCGGACATGCATGCTTAATCAGAACATTCGGCCAGCTTCCCCGAAGTCAGAATGGAAGCTATGTACTTCACATCCCGTTTATCTACACGAACTAGCATATTTTTTTATTATTGTTTCGTTATACCAACTGTTTGCTTTTAATATTCTTGTTAATATTTTTTATTATTGTATAATTGATTAGCTTATTATGCATTAGTATGCGTGCTTGTATGGTTCTGACCTGTGAGGAATATCTGACCTGACTATTACAGGTTCGGCCAGACATCTTGTTATATATCCAGCCACATGATCCCCTTCAGAATATAGGATGGAAAGCCGAACGTAAGTTTCATAGCCGATTCCGAATGGACGGTAATATGGTTCGCACTCATGAAATAATTCCATGTTATTTTGGGAGGATGACCATTTCATTTCGCTACTATTATGTCATTTCTAATATGCATGTTTACTATTTTCTGCCTACTACTATTACTATGTTAGACATTAGTGTTATTTATTTGGCCATTAGTTATTTCACTGTTATTATTGGCACATGTTCTTGTGTTTATAGATTATGCAGAATGTCCGGCCTGACTTTATTCAAATTCGGTCGGATCTTGACAACAACATTCGACCCAGTGTGGATATGTCCGACCAGGCCTCCTCGAGGTCAGACCGATAAGAAACATACTCTGATATATTTAGTTGTTATTTTCATGCCACTGTAATGACTTCTGAACATTCATTTTCTTTTATTTATGGTTCATGATTATGCATTATATGTTTTATAAACTGTATTGCATGTTACTAGTTATCACTGCCATTCTACGTTATTGATTCGCTCAGGATATCTGGCCAAAATTCCAATAAGTTCGGTTGGATACTAATATAATGTATAGCCCACCATAGACATGTCTGGCAAGGCCTCTATGAGAATAGGCCCTTGAGTATGTTTCAATTTGTTTAACTATTATTTTGCCATTGCGGTAACATTCATTGTGACATATTCATATCTTTTCGTACTTTATTTATTCATCGTATTTTACTTTTTATGTTTACATCATATATGTTATTTTAAACTTTTATTGCATGTGAATTGCATTATAAGATGTGAGGATACCTCTGCTCGAACTTAAATATCATACTAGCATCAGTAAGGGATTATTTCGAACCCAAACGGGTTAAAGGTCGGACTTTGTGAGGGGTGTAGTACGGCCTTAAATCATTCCAGTATTTCATACTAGGTGGTGACTAATTCATTCTCCGGTTAGTCCCCTTGGGGCTATCCGTACTCTCTACGGGCTGCGAGCCCAATAGTATCGTGGTCACCGACGTCATAGGCATAATGGTAAATCCTGATTTACTCCTACAAATGACGACTTCATTGGGGATAAAGAATCAGGTCTGAAAAAATGCCTTGTAGTATTTATGGCAAGATTGAGATTAATCATGTCTTCATCTATTGCATACCCTTTTATCAATGATGGCGTTGCATATCGAGAAATCTCTTTCACTCAAGGCGATGAATTGGTATGTAATGATAATCATTACTTGTTGTAATGATAATCATTACTTGTTGGCATATATCCTTGGATATTGGTGCATCCATTTGGTCGATCGAACTCTTGGGTGGTGAGATCTAGTTGTGGACAAGCCATATTCTTGGGTATAAAAAATGTGCTTTCATTAATCAATTGAACACTTGAGTGGGAAGACCTAGTCGTGAACAAGCCTTTGTCGATAAGAGCCTAAGTCGTACCCTTGATAAACACATATAAAAGCCAATTGATGTTTTCCCTAGGAAAAGCCTCCCAAATACTTGTGTTTGGGCCCTATCCATTTGAAGTCCTTTAATTTTTTTACCAAGAGATATAAACTTGTTAGACCTTTTCAACTAGAGCAAGTTTGTATTTCGTGATAATTGGGTTAAAATTCTTTGAAATATGAATGGGCCGCCATGTATGAAAACCTTGTTAGGCCTAAAATATTTTGTTATAATCCAAATATACCAAACATAAGTCTGATTAGTCAAGAAACCTTACATGCATTATACTAACCCTATTTTGGTTGCAGCCATCATAGCGATGTAGTGGGTTAGAGAGCAAGGCAGATTAGTCAAGAAACAACTCGAAATTGCGGAAATTACCAATAGTGACATTTCTCGCGTAGACCAATTGGAGACAATCATGACTAAAATGGCAGAATAGCTACAGACTTTAGCTAACGCTATCGCCAACTTGACAACAATACAGACAGCGCCATTGGCAGTGGGGGCTGAGACTAGTGGAAAGAGACATGAGATACCTGAGAATAGGGCGACTGAAGAAATCATTATTTTTGATGATGACATGGCTGAATTGCTGCAAGCAAAACAACCAAATCCTAAACCGAGGCTGAGCTCTAGAAATTGAAGGAGCAGATAGAGACAATGACCGAAAAAATGAAGAGTAAGCATGAAGATCTTCTATACTATACCGCTATGGCCATTAAGGAACAATCGCCTTCCCAATTCAGGATGTCGGGAATGGTGAAATTCAACAGAAACGATGACCCAAAGGTACATCTCTGACAATATGTTTCATTGATGAGTTCAACTAGTCTATCACAACGCCAAGTCTAGAAAATATTTGGGATGTCATTAGAAGGAGTGCCAATGGTATGATACCATTGTCTGGAACATAAAATAAGAGATGATTGGAGGGCAATAGCTGAAGCCTTCATGAACCAGTACGTCACAGATATGGAAATAGACTTGTCATTCATGGACTTAGAGAATACTAAACAGAAGCCGGAGGAAAATTTTAAATAGTATATCGACCGTTAGAGAAGCCAGTTTCTAAGAATATAGACATTGCCCTCAGAGAATGGCTAAATTAAAATGATTATCAAGGGCACCAAGCCCTCCATTTACAATAAGCTGATGAGGATGACCTCCATGATATTTGATTTTAGGCAGTTGAGAGAAACTATCATGGACACAGAGGAATAAGAGAATGAAAACATAAAATGCTACAGCCAAAATAGAAAGATTATTTGGGGACCTTCAGGAGCCAAAGCCAGCTCTGCTGAGATTGTCGTTATCCGAAATATGAGATTTTCCAACTTTGGCAGACCACTATAAAAAAATATTTAAAAAACTGAGGAGACAAGGCCTGCTGCAACACTTAAAAACCAAGCCATTACTAAACCATATCCCTCGCCACTTTAACTTAGACCAATACTGCCACTTCTAGTAACAGAAAGACCATGACACTGTGTCCGACTGAAACATGAAATACAAGAACTTATCGACAACTGTAAAATCCCTGACCCAGAAAAGAACCAAACCAACACAAATAGAAACCTTTTACTTAATCACCATGTTGTACCACCACCCAACTATATGATAAACTATGGCCTACTTAAAGACTATGTTCTCCAAACATTCCACCAGCATACTTATATTATAGGAATATAGGATAACATCGACAGTAGGAAGACTTCTCCAGCAGTGATGAGAAGAAGGTTAAGGAAATGAAAATGAGTGAACGTTTCTATAAATAATGATGCCACTAAAAAATGAGAAGAAGAGAAAGAAGAAAAATAATGGGAGAATAATGTGCTTCATCAGTTAAAGAAGACTCGAGCACATATAAGCATTTGGGAATTATTGTGTTCATCCTAAGAGCTCATGAAGGCTATGGTTGAAGCCTTAGGAAAAATTATGATATCGGTAGATGCAGACCTAACAGTAGTCATTGGGTCTGTCCAGAAAGAAAATAAACAAATAATCATTTTTTCCAAGGAAGAACTTCATATGGAACGACGCAACCATAACAGACCGCTATGAATAAAAGATAAAGTTAAAGGAAATAGGACATCATGTGTGATGATGGATGATGGGTCCTTTATCAATGTATGTCCGCTGAAGATACTGCCTAGGCTGGACATCAAGTGATGAGGCCCAAGATACAGCCCATGATGCACAAAGATGGACCATTACTGTGCATATTCCAGAGGGTCCAATCACGAAGTCCCGAGCTAAGAAGATCCAGGAAGCAATGCATGGATTTATACAGAGGACCATATCGGACTATTCACAAGCCTCTACTATATTGAGTATGGACTTGAAGTTGAACAATCCTATGGTGGTGAACTTTATTCAAACCGTGGAGCATCAAGATATTTAGGCCTACTTTAACACATTTATTTGCTAGGCATCAAATGATGAGGCCCATGATGCAGCCCATGATGCACAAAGACGGACCACTACCGTGCATATTCCAGAGGGTCCAATCACGAATACTCGAGCTAAGAAGATTCAGAAAGCAATGCATGGATTCATACAGAGGACCATATCTGACTACTCACAAGCCTCTACAATATTGAGTATGGGCTTGAAGCTGAACGATCCTATTATGGAGAACCTAATTCAGACCGTGGAGCATCAAGATACTTAGGCCTACTTTAACACATTTATTTTCTAGGCATCAAGTGATGAGGCCTAGGATGCAGACCATGATGCACAAAGACGGACCACTACCGTGCATATTCCAGAGGGTCCAATCACGAAGTCTCGAGCTAAGAAGATCCATGAAGCAATGCATGGATTCATACAGAGGACCATATCTAACTATTCACAAGCCTCTACTATATTGATTATGGGCTTGAAACTGAACGATCATATGGTTGTAAACCTTATTTAGACCGTGGAGCATCAAGATACTTAGACCTATTTTAACACATTTATTTGTTAGTTTTTGTTATTTTATTTGGGCATGAGATTTGTTTCAATTAGACTATTTTATTTATGTTGGCGTATTACTTAAGTTTTATTGTTATGTTTGGGAATTAGGTTAAGCGTGAATGGGTTTTCACGTGGGGTTAGCCTGTGTTAGTTTTAGGATACACGCTTTTTGGCGTGTAGGTAGTTTGGTCTTTTCATATTTTAGGGTTAGGGTTTTGGTTAAAGCCTCATTATAAAAGGCTAGTTTTGGCTTTGTTTTCATCAACCCATCTTTTAATAAAAATAGATTATTTTCGTGAGATTTGAAAAACCCTCAATTTTTTCTCACTGGTTTTGGTCAAAGGTTTACTAACCCTTTTATGGCGCCCCTATTAGCACTCTAGGTTTATGTTGCTTGTTCTTCAAGAGGTTTAGAGTTTCAACCCGAACTGTCTTGGCTTTCTTGGGAATGAACTCAATCTTGTGTGGATTTATTTGGCTTGTTCTAGGCAGGTTCTCATGAGTCGGTATCAGAGCAAAGGTTCCAAGGTCAGTTCACATATTGTTCGTTTTCTTTATTAGTATTTTATCTTGTGTGCGTTCTCTTTGTTTCTTGTATTCTTTTATTAGTATTATGTCTTGTGTACGTTTGATGAGTGGTAATTATATCACTATTTCCCACTCATTTAACCTAATATTTTGTATAGTTTCTTGAGTTTTGTGAACGTTTTGATGTGTTTTGTGTTATTTTGCAGATAAATAAAGTTGGGAAAGCATTGGAAGTAATTTGGGGCCAAATTAGAGAAAAAAATGACAAAATGGACATTTTCATAATTTTCAGCGTCGTGACGCCTAACGTGCGCTGGACATGTTAACGTGCACGAAGGACACGTGTCAGAATCTGAGAAATTGGACTTGCTAACGTGCGCCGGATCTTGCTAACGTGCACCGATCTTGTTAACGTGCGCCGGCTGCCACGTGTCATCATCACAGAAGATCTGCTAAAATGCACCAGATGCCACATGTCGAAATCTCATTGGACCAAAGAAAGCGCGTGCCACGTGTCAATCTGTCATTGGACCGAATATTGGACAAATCACAGGTTGCCACGTGTCGACCTCTCATTGGACCGATCCTAAGCGCGTGCCACGTGTCAACTTCTCATTTGACCAAAAATCCAGCCATTCACCGTGCGCCACGTGTCGTCTTCTGATTGCGCCGCTCTGCCGTATGACACGTGTCACCTCTGATTGTGCCGATAGTGCGCGTGGTCAAAAGCCGCGTTGACTGAAAACGCGTGCTGGCGTCGCGACACCAAGCACTTCAGCATCGCGACGCCGGTATTAAATTATGTCTATAAATTCAGCTCCTTGTCACTTCATTTGGTGTGCTTTCCTTGGGAGCTTTTCCTGTTTATAGAGGATTGCATCTAGTTTTTTTGTAAATATAAATAATATTTAATTTATGTATTTTAATTTTCAGTAATAGTAATAGTTCTTATTCCTCTTCTCTTTTCTTTTATGTTTTGTAGTTAAATTTCTGCTGGGGTAAAATGTGAAACCTTTAATATAATTATCTAGGTAAATCTCACTTAACTATAATTTTTAAATTATACTTTAACCGGATTAATTAATATCATACTTTATTACCGCCTACATGGTCGAGTTAAATATAAATTACTTTACCGCCTATATGACTGGTCTTTATGTGACAGATAATTACCGCCTATATGGCTGGTGTAGTTGGACTAAATGGATTACCGCCTATATGGCTGATTTTAATTGTTTAACATTATTAATTCCTGAGAAAGCAGAACATAAAATAATTTATATATTATAATAAGTGAGATTCCTATATAAGAAATATTAAATATGGATCCTCTAACCCCATCATTTTATTTTATTCTAGGGAAGTGATGAAACACAATATCCACATTTAATAATTGATTTTCTTTTTATGGGTAATTCTTTAGTTTGTTTATTGAGTCTTAAGCTTAATGCTTCTTGTTGTCTGATCACCAATAAGATTGATATGGTAAACTTAAAATGAACTAGACATAGGGATTTTAAGTTTCAGCCTTAGATTCAATAGTCCACGATCTTCCTTGAGGATAGATAACCCTTTAATAGATTTCCTTACAGGATAGACATATACCTGTCGGGCGGGGGTAGCCATAATTGGAACTTAATCTTAATGAATCCAGGTAATTTGGTTGACATAGACATATGGTTCAATTGGGTTATACTGGGTATTTGCGTCTGACCATCGACAGAGGCTTTTGCATATTTTCGTGTTCCAGGTTAGCAAACTGATTTATTACACATAGATAAGAAAATCAATTCATCTTTATAATAATATTGTGTGGAGTCACGACCCTAGATCCTTGAGTCTTTTCTTTTATTTTCTTTTGAGTCTGTTTTTATTTTATTTTGCAAAACCACATTCAACCAACCAAAAGTGATCAATTCCCTTCTCCCTATAATTAGATACTTGTAAATAAATAGTATCAATAATTAATAACAACAGTAGGAATTAAGTCCTCGTGGGATCGATATTTTTATACTACTTGAATGATACGTCCGCTTGCGTTATACGTGTGTGTTTACGCCGGTCAAGTTTTTGGCACCGTTGTTGGGGACTTATTTTTCTTCAGTTATTAATTTTGAAGCTATCTAATTTACTTGTATCTAATTTATTTTTATCTGTAATTTTTATTTCTTTATTTTGTTTTCAGGCGATTGAAAAATGGAACATTATTGGGAGATTGAAAGATTACGAGCTTTACTAGAAGAAGATACACCTCAAATCTGGGAGCAACAGTCCGGTTTTCTGAGGCATGTTGACCAGCCCAACAACTATCACTGGATGTCAAAATCAAGCAATTCTACATTTGCTCAACAAAATGAAATGGGGAGATGTGTAATATGTGATGGTAACCACCCGAGCAATCGATGTATATACCTTTCAGAGTGGCAGAATTATTAGAATCATTCAAGGTACGAAGAACCATCATATTTTCCATCTTATCCACCATCTACATACGATCTTCAACAACAATCAGAATCATCAGAAGAAGATCAGATGATTGACATGCTCAAAGATTGGTTTAAGAAACGAGACGAAGAGTTGGATACGATGCTTGAAACATACCAGAATCAACTCGAAAGTATTCAGAGACAATCAGAATTCATTCAGAGATTGACAGATCAGACGAGACAATTAACAGAAAACCAGAACTACATACCTCAAGAGCCAGTTTCAGATGACACTGATGAAGCCTTCGAGTACCAATCAGTTCACAATGACACTTCAACAGAGGAGGAGGCTGAGCAGTATCAACATCCAGAGGTATCAGTTCAGGAGCCCGAACCGGCAAAGTCTCGATTTGATTTTTATTATTCTGACTCTGACGAGGATGAAGCTGATCTATTTGTACCAACTGCACCAACAACGGAGGATCAAACTTTCAATCCTCAAAATGAAGATCTTGGAGCATGCTTTACCATGATGTTTGATGAAGATCTACCAGAACCATCCATTCCAGTCATATCAGAGGATGAAGACCTAATGTCAGAAACATCTTTACATCCTCATGCAGATACTTATGGAGCATGCATTTCACAGATGACGGATGAAGAGCTGAATATGGAAATTTTCAATACATCTGTGAAGAAAATGTGGAGCAAGAAACATAGCAAATAAAGGAGCAAATGTCTGAACTTATTAAAGATCCAGAGCATTCATGCGAAACATCACTGTTTTGGGGAGTACAATTTAGAGATATCACCCAGAAGCTTGACAGAATGGAACTACCATTCCAAGTCAAACACCATACGAGACCTCCTGATTTTCTTTCTTTCTTTTCAGGAACCACTGGAGCAACAAAGATAAAAAAGGTGGCACAAGCACGAAATATGACAAAATTCTTTTTGCCACTTTACCGTTGGAAGAGACCCTTCAAAAACGCTCACGGGATTGTCTTTAATCGGACATCCAAAACGACATTGAAACCTCCTTGACAGATAGATTTCAGTCAAGTCTGGCTGAAGACGAAAAATTTAGCGCTAGCAGGGGGCAACCCATGCAATTTGTTGTAATTTGTTTTTTGTGTGAACTTTTTAATTTTGTGTGTTAGTTTTGTAGGAAAAATAAAAACGGAATTTTTTAGGACAAAGCAAGCCAGTGCAAGCGGGATTTTCACAAAATAAAAATTTAACAAAATCACGAAGATATAAAGTCAATCCAGTAGAGACGGCCGAGTAAGGAGTCAGCTCTTGAGACGCGTCCTAGTGGATTTATCTGTCGAAAGACTTGGTTTTACCAACAAAAAAAAATCTCGCGTCGCCACACCAAACAACCCACGCGTCGCGACATCAGAGTCAAGACTCAAAACCCTAACCCTAAAAACCGAGTGTCGCGACGCTGGCTCGATTACATCACTAAAATAGGCAGCCGCCGAGAAAAGTTTCACTTCCCTCACTCAAACCTCACCATTTTCTTTCAACCAAAGCCAACCACCATCACCGAGATCCAACCACCCTCACTGAGATCCAGCCAAAACCGAACAAAGCCCACCATTTGCCGTGAGCCTCACCACCGAGAACCAACAGAGACGAGACCCACCAGTCGCTGAATCATCAAACCGAGATCCACATTGCAGCAACCGAAACCGAGCCTTTGCTGAGACCTCACCACCATGACTAAGCCGAGCCGTACTGAGTCCCAACCGAAACCAGAAACCAGAAACCCATCTCAACCGAGCCACCATCAAACTGAGATCTATATTACAAAGACCGAGCCATCCTTGCCGATTCCACCAAGCAGTGAGTGGTAAAATTGTGAAGGGGTAATTCTCTGCTCTTCAATTTCTGAATTTACAAAAGGGTAAAGGCCGAATTTGTGGATACTTTGTGTGGTTAATTTTGTAAAAATTGGATGCTATTGGATTTGAAACCATTAACAGTGAAGGGGAATACCGAAAATTTATGAAAGTTGTTGATTTGTGTGGTGAAATTTGTTGAAACTGAACTTGGAAGTTTGGCAGTGAGTAATTGGCAGATTTCTGATTTGGGGATTGACTGATCGGTTGAATTCGTAGATTTTGGGGGCGAAAGTTGTTGTGTGGTGATAGTTTTAGGGTGAATTTTGGGGAAATTTTGAGTTTTTAGAGGTGATTCTGCCAATATTTTTACTAAAAAATGGTCAAATAACGATTGTGGTAAGAAGCGTAAATTGGACATAGATCTTAATCGGTAATTTTTCCTGTAAAATTTCAGCTAACCAGGTATTATCTTCTAAACTCTTCTTCCACTGTTTAAGACATTGGGGACAATGTCTCATTTAGGTTTGGGGGAGGGAATTAGTTGATCAGTACCTTGTTTTTAGTTGTGAGTTGTTTTTATTTTTAGTCCAAAATTTTTCGAAAAATACAAAAAAAATTGAAAAATTTTCAAAAATTACAAAAATATTTTGCGTTTTTATGTTTTTATTTTGACTAAAAGAGTGAAATTGGTGAGAGATAGCTGAGTAAGGAGTTTCCACTCCTGAGACGTATTTCAAACCTATTTTCGAAACAAGTTAATTTTTGTTTATTTCCTTTTGAATTATTTAATTTGTGAATTCTCCATAAAACTGACTAAAATGGATCTTCATATGCTCAGTTGACAGGTATTATCAATATACATGGAAACATACGGACATGAGCTATAATTGAAAAGTTTGTAATATTCAGTGCTCTAGTTTAATTGGAGGAAGAATCTCCAAAAAGTGATGGATTAAAAAATAAAAATAAAAAAAAATCTGAGATCCGAGTTATTAAGTCTGTAAGGGTGTTTTAACACCTAGTGCCCTAAAGCCAACTGGTTTGGGAGTCACTGGCCCAAAGCTTGCTACATGGATCAAAGATGCTGCAAAAATATATGTATATCTGAAGTCTGAGTAATTAAGTTCGTAGGGGTGTCTTAACACCTGGTGCCTTAAAGCCAACTGGTTTGGGAGCCACCGACCCAACACTCGCAACATAGACGGAATGTATTGTATATAAATAAAAAAAAATCAAAAATCAAAGAAAAAAATCAGAAAAATCAGAAAAATTATTTCATTGCTATAAAAAGGTGTGAATTCTGATAAAACTTTAGGACAAAAATATTACTCTCTTATCAACTGCACTTATGACTGTTGTGGGCAAAAATGAGTTGTTTAATATTTTGTTAGCTGTGTATATGGAGAATGGTAAATATAATCGAAGAATTTACTTATTCGGTAACTTAGAAAGAGACAAAACTGTATGAGTTTTTAGGGGCTAAATCCGGTAACGCAGCGGAAGCGGTGGAAAATCGTATTTTCCGATTTCAAAACTTTTTCTCGGATTAATTAAATAAACATATTTATTTAATATTCCAATAATCAAATTATGAAATAAAATTCAATAAATCATATTTAAGTGAATTTACCAAATTACCCTTACTTGGTATTTTTGTCCATTTTAGTCCGAAATTGATCAAATCAATTTTGAATGATTCTAAATCATTTCTAAGATGAACTTAACATGTTCAAAACATCAAAACACCAAAAGCAACCAAAACCCCAAATTTCTTCATCATGGCCGAATGCACCACATTGGTGCCATTTGGTGCACTTTGTCATTTCATACTTCAAAACACATCAAGATGCAATCCAATCAACATGAAACTTTATATGCATCATACACACATCCAAATGCACAACATAAATGAAAAGCCAAAAATTTGGATGAGGTCTTAAACCCCAATTTTTCAAATTCTTCAAAATGAACAAATTAGACCAAATTGGTTAAATCAATTACTTTAATCATCATTCTTCCATCCAATAAAAGTCTCAACACAATGAAACAACTCAAGATCAAATCTAGGTCATCTTAGAGTGGATCAATAACTCTAGATTAGCAACAAAGGTTTCCAAAACCTTAAAAGAATGCTTACAACTACAATAGTCACAAACTTCCTTCATCACACATGCTCAACACTTTCAATCAAACTTCCATCATAAAAAACACAAAGAATAAAGAAAAGAATAACTTAAGAACATCATATGTTATAGCCTAGATCATAAGAAACATTTTCTTATCTAATATCAAGTTGGAAAAACTTACTAATCCAAGCTTTTCTTTTGTTTTTCCTTTTCTTCTTCACAAGCTTCTTTGTTTTTCTTTAATGGAGTTTCTTGTAAAGTGTATTAGGTTATTAATGAAAATGAAAATGAAAACAATATATACTTGCTTCACTTTTAGCCTTGCCGAATTTGCCAAGCCAAATACAAGAAAAATAATTTCAATTTCATTTCACCTTTAATTTGATCAACTTGATTAAATATCTAAAAACACTTTATTAGATATTTAAAACTTGGTCAACAAAGGCAACTAAACCATTTAAATCAAATATCCTAAGTTAAGATATTTATATTTTAATTAATTTAATCATTTAACAATTAAAAAATTAATTAATTAATCAAATACAAATATATTAAATATATGTATAATATTTACATTAAATATCAAAAACATATATTCATATAGGATATAAGTCAAATATCTCAATTTGACTATTAATTAATGTGTATTTAAATTAATCAAGTATTAAATGTAAATACACAATAATTAATCAAATGACTATCGGGTCCCTTTTGCACGTATCTTGCGTTTAACCTTTAAACGACTTTATAAATAATCAATATTATTTATTAATGTTGCTCTAGTGCTCTACGAGTATGTTTCATTATTGAGACTCTCTAGATTCAGGTATATCCGTCACGAAATCCAATTTCGTGTCCATAATTTATCCACCCGTAAATTATGACGATCACGGATAATCTCGCTGAATCATACAGGTTGAGGTCATGGCAAATGTATAATTCCTCCGTCACAGGTATCCGGAAAAATCCCAGAGATATAGATGTAAACGTCAAATCTCTATGGGGATTATCCAGTCGACTATTCTATTAGCAATCTCTAAAAGAATGTTTAGAACTAGCTTCGAAACTTTACCACGGGCCCATGGTTTTATCTGATTGCTAATCATATGGACTACCTATGCTCTGGTACACAGAACTGACGGATCCTATCTTGATACACATAGGACACCCTGAGGATCTATCTAAACACAACGAACAGACGGAGGTCTGATCTAAATAGATCAGTGACGTGCCTGCCATCTAAGTGTAGAAGATGTCTCATGTGCCCACAATGGCATCTCAAGTCTAAGAATCACAAGTGCTACTCAACCCGAGAAGATTCTTATTGACGTTGGTGTACCATCCATTAAGAATCTTCGGTGAGTCGTTCAGTGTTTATCCGCTATAAACACCTACATGTCTATGCTAGTCTCCAAGACTAATGGTTCATTGAGAAACCATTGGAATCATATATTCCAGTATACGACATGTACCGGTCTCAACAGGTTTACTTTACTGACCAAGTAGTGTAAACCTTGACCAGGAACTGTCTGAGAATGACACTCAATGTCAGTTGCGACGCTTTTGCAACAGTACCATGACTAATCATTCCAAGGTCATTACGTCTTTACCATATATAAAGATATATTATATTATAGAAACTGCATATATTATTCATAATAATAATGTTTTACAAAAGTATTCAAAAGAAATACAACCGGGAATTGGCGCTCTGAGCACCAACCCCAACAAAATCAGAAAAAGGTGTGAATTCTGATATATATGTATATCTGAAGTCTGAGTAATTAAGTTCGTATGGGTGTCTTAACACATGGTGCCTTAAAGCCAACTGGTTTGGGAGCCACCGACCCAACACTCGCTACATAGACGGAATGTATTGTATATAAATAAAAATAAAAATAAAAAATCAAAGAAAAAAATCAGAAAAATCAGAAAATTATTCCATTGCTACAAAAAGGTGTGAATTCTGATAAAACTTTAGGACAAAAATATTACTCTCTTATCAACTGTACTTATGACTGTTGTGGGAAAAAATGAGTTGTTTAATATTTTGTTGGCTGTGTATATGGAGAATGGTAAATATAATCGGAGAATTTACTTATTCGGTAACTTAGAAAGAGACAAAACAACTAGTAACTTGGAGTAGAAATTTCACCTGATTAGTCACTAACTTCTTTATTCGCTTTTTGCTTGTCTTTTTGCTTTTGTGTGTATTAGTTTTACTTCCTTTTTACTTTTGTAAAATATTTGTGGGTATCATTGCTGTAAACCCTCACGAGACTACAACTCGTCCACTAGGGACACCTAAGGGTTTAAAGGCTTGTTGCATATGCTAAATGCAACCGTGATCCCTACGAAAGTGGTTTAGTTAATTTTATTTTATTTGTGTTTTGCTCGAGGACTAGCAAAATGTTAGGTTTGGGGGTGTGATTAGTGGTAATTATATCACTATTTCTCACTCATTTAACATAATATTTTTGTATAGTTTCTTGAGTTTTGCGAACGTTTTGATGTGTTTTGTGTTATTTTGTAGATAAATAATTTGGGAAAGCATTGGAAGTAATTTGGGGCCAAAATAGAGAAAAAATGACAAAAGGGGCATTTTCGTAATTTTCAGTGTCGCGACGCCAAGACCTTCAGCGTCGCGACACCTAACGTGCTCCGGACATGCTAACGTGCACCGAGGGACACGTGTTAGAATCTGAGAAATTGGACTTGCTAACGTGCGCCGGATCTTGCTAACGTGCGCCGATCTTGCTAACGTGCGCCGGCTGCCACGTGTCACCATCACAGAAGATCTGCTAAAATGCGCCGGTTGCCACGTGTCGAAATCTCATTGGACCAAAGAAAGCGCGTGCTACGTGTCAATCTCTCATTGGACCAAATATTGGACAAATCACATGTTGCCATGTGTCGACCTCTCATTGGACCGATCCTAAGCGCGTGCCACGTGTCAACTTCTCATTTGACCAAAATCCAGCCATTCACCGTGCGCCACGTGTCGTCTTCTGATTGCGCCGCTCTGCCGTATGACACGTGTCACCTCCTGATTGTGCCGACAATGCGAGTGGTCAAAAGCTGCGTTGACTGAAAACGAGTGCTGACGTCGCGACACCAAGCACTTTAGCGTCGCGACGCCGGTACCAAATTATATCTATAAATTCAGCTCCTCGTCACTTCATTTGGTGTGCTTTCCTTGGGAGCTTTTCCCTGTTTTTAGAGGATTGCATCTAGTTTTTTTGTAAATATAAATAATATTTAATTTATGTATTTTAATTTTCAGTAATAGTAATAGTTCTTATTCTTCTTCTCTTTTCTTTTATGTTTTGTAGTTAAATTTCTGCTGGGGTAAAATGTGAAACCTTTAATATAATTATCTAAGTAAATCTCACTTAACTATAATTTTTAAATTATACTTTAACCGGATTAATTAATATCAGACTTTATTACCGCCTATATGGTCGGGTTAAATATAAATTACTTTACCGCCTATATGACTGGTCTTTATGTGACAGATAATTACCGCCTATATGGCTGGTGTAGTTGGACTAAATGGATTACCGCCTATATGGCTGGTTTTAATTGTTTAACATTATTAATTCCTGAGAAAGCAGAATAGAAAATAATTTATATATTATAATAAGTGAGATTCCTAGATAAGAAATATTAAATATGGATCCTCTAACCCCATCATTTTATTTTATTCTAGGGAAATGATGAAACACAATATCCACATTTAATAATTGATTTTCTTTTTATGGGTAATTCTTTAGTTTGTTTATTGAGTCTTAAGCTTAATGCTTCTTGTTGTCTGATCACCAATAAGATTGATATGGTAAACTTAAAATGAACTAGACATAGGGATTTTAAGTTTCAGCCTTAGATTCAATAGTCCACGATCTTCTTTGAGGATAGATAACCCTTTAATAGATTTCCTTACATGATAGACATATACCTGTCGGGGGGGGGTAGCCATAATTGGAACTTAATCTTAATGAATCCAGGTAATTTGGTGACATAGACATATGGTTCAATTGGGTTATACTGGGTATTTGCGTCTGACCATCGACAGAGGCTTTTGCATATTTTCGTGTTCCAGGTTAGCAAACTGATTTATTACACATAGATAAGAGAATCAATTCATCTTTATATAATATTTTGTGGAGTCACGACCCTAGATCCTTGAGTCTTTTCTTTTATTTTCCTTAGTATTTTCTTTTGAGTCTGTTTTTATTTTATTTTGCAAAACCACATTCAACCAACCAAAAGCAATCAATTCCATTCTCCCTATAATTAGATACTTGTAAATAAATAGTATCAATAATTAATAACAAGTAGGAATTAAGTTCTTGTGGGATCGATATTTTTATACTACTTGAACGATACGTGCGCTTGCGTTATACGTGTGTGTTTACGCCGGTCAACGTTCTTTTTCTTCCTTTTTTTCATTTTCTATATTTTTTTTGTTTTTTTTTGCAATTGTTGTCTTCTGTTATGTTCTATGTTCTTATTGTTTCTCTTATGTGTTTCACTATTATGTCTTTTGCTTTATGCTCTAGGGTTTCTTAGTTCGAAAAAAAAAAGAGACACAAACATAAAAACAATCAGTTTCTGGTCTGTTTCCGTTTTTGTGTTTTATTTTTCTAGTTTACAACTCACCACACCAATTCCTCCATCTTACAAACAAAAAATCACCCATACAAACCTCTGCCACACTGACCCAAGACATAAATACTCCTTCACCGAGACAAACTCAAATGACATCCATCCAAACATGACAAACCCCAGCTGCACTCCAAGACCTCAAAAAAAAAACACTTTCATCAGGCCGGGGGTGAGACCCCTAAAGAGATCTCTGAGCAGGCCCCACTGAAGAAGACCATTACTCCTCGCGGTAAGGCTTCGGCAACTTTTGGTCCCAAGTAGGGGGGAGTATATACTTTGGAGGTGGACGACCTCCCAGAGAATGCGAGGGAAAGTCTGGCTGACCACTTGCGGACCATCAACTACATGGCCCAACACGTGGACATCAACGGGACCATGGCTTATGAGACCATCTCACTAAACGAGGTCGTCCAGAAAGTGTGCCGCCTCCAATCAAAGGTAATTGCTCCTAACTTAGCCTTTTGCTTTCATCATTTTTTCACACACTGACCTGCAATCTTCATGCGCAGCTAACTTATCTCCTGGCCACCAACATAGACATGCTTTTGAGCATCATTGCTGATGGTTTTCAGACTCAAAGGCTCCAAAGTAAGTTGACTGAGAGGGAGCATGAACTCCTTAAGAAGATAGAAGAGGCCAAAAGCGCCTTCCGTTAAGCACTCAAAACTATAAAAAAAAAAGAGAGGGATGACACTAGTGTCGAGGCCGCTTCCAAAGGTTTTGCGCTCAAGCTTTAGCAAGCAAAGACAGTCATCATCGAGGGGAAGCTTTGCGGAAAGGAGACGGAGCTGGAGAAAGCCGGGGATGAGCTGGCTAAGACAAATGATGAATTGACCAAGACCCGGGCCGAACTAAATGATCTACAGGCCAACCTTGATGACTGTATTGAAGACGCCAAGGCTGATACCCAGATTGAAGGTTTGGAGGAGTCATTGGAGCTGATCAGGGAGATATACCCTGACCTGGACTTAAGTGGCCTCCAGGTTGCCAATGGGGAAATAACCCTCGAGAAGGCCTTCCCTGATCCATCCCTCTGACCTCGATGTTTGCAGCTGCTGATGATTGGTCCCTCATCTGTTGTTGTTGCTCATGTTATAGCCGGAGATGTTCCAGGCTCATCCTCTTATATAACTGATCTCTCTCGTACGAAAAATCCTGAGAAGGTCTTAAATGTAAACTGAATAATTTACTGAATAAAATTTCATTTTTGAAACTCTCGTATATTTCTATTTTCACATTGAAACACACACTGAGGAAAGACCCGATCTATGGTACTTTTTTCTTTCAATACTTAGCAAAATTCTGAATTTGCGTAATTGATATTAATAATCAAATGGGTAATATAACCGATTGAGGCTCATCAACTGATTGAGCTGACCCAATAAGGGCTTTTCCTTCGAAACCATTACTGATACGTGAGCATAATAATGAGCTAACCTATTTTGAAAATTTAATCTCGACCAAATCGTTAGCTCGCCATCATCATTATGATGACCCAATGAGGCCATTCATTCTGACCCGATATCATGAGGCAACTTTCAACACTTAGAAAAATCTGAATCTCTTCAAAGGAAACCTTCGCCATGGTCTCATACTCAAACAATCCATAAAATGACATGTTCTCTTTGAGGATATTCTTACGCCATGAGGCCATCATCTCACTATTTCAGGCCGACCTGAGTCTGGATTAGTTGGTATTTAGCCAAAATTTTAAGGCTGGGTTCCCCATCTCCATTATTCTACTAGCTTTTCATGTTTATTCACAATCCTGAGGGAACTTGACCCTATATGTTGTTCATCCCGGCAGGGTCTTGGGGGAGAAACTTCAACCCTAAACTATTCATAGTAGAAATCCCGAGAGAACTTGGCCATCTGTGCTTCTCGTCTTAGTATGGTCGTGGGGGAGATATTCCAACCCCACATCATTCAATATACCAAGGCCTCGATGGAACAAATTCGACCTTGAGCCACTCAACACACCTAGCCACATGAGAATGGCCTTTCCTTGTGCCACTCAATCAAAGCAATGATGGAGAAACTCCGATCCCATACCAATAGATATAATTAGGCCTCGATGGAATAAATTCAACCCCCAACATAATCACTTGGCCACAAGAGAATGATCCATTCTTGTGCCAATCTAGCAAAGTCATGAGGGAGAAACTCTGACCCCATATCAATAGATATAATAAGGCCTCAGTGGAACGAATCCAATCCCGAGCTAACATAATCACTTGGCCACAAAGGAATGATCTCTCATTGTGCCAATCTAGCAATGTCATTGGAGAGAAACTCTAACCCCATACCAATAGATATAATAAGGCCTCGATGGAATGAATCCAACCCCGAGCTAACATAATCACTTGGCCATAATAGAATGATACCTCATTGTGCCAATCTAGCAAGGCCATTGAGGGAAAAACTCCAACCCCATACCAATAAATATAATAAAGCAACAGTGAAATGAATCCAACACCAAGCCAACATAATCACTTGGCCATAGGGGAATGATCCCATATTGTGCCCATCAAGCAAAGCTATATGAGAGAAACTTAAACCATATGCCAATAGATATAACATGACATAGGTGGAACAAATCTAACCTCAAGCCAACATAATCACTTGGCCACAAGGGACTGAACAATCCTTATGCCATTTTCACATAACATAAGGTTTCAGTGGGATGTACCTAACCCCGAGCCATTCAACAAATTTGACCACAAAAGAATGATCACTATTTATGCTAATCTTACATAACATAAAGTCTCAGTGAGACGTACTCAACCTGAGTCATTCAATTCAGAAAGAATTCGGAGGGATGCTTTTCAACCTCAGGTCATCCCCGGAAGCATTGGAAATGGCATCCCTTACCATGCAGCATAAAAACAGAAATAAAAATGATAAATGTAACAAGAGTGAAATATTACATGCTCTGCACTAACCCAAAAACAACAAGGCAATTAAGGTGGCATCATATCCCACGTTACCTAAAATAATAATTTTTAACTTCACAGTCCAAATATCTCAGGCGAACCGAGCTACGGATCAGGGGGCAGCCAAAGCCATTCGGGGTATTTTCCTCCTCATGTTAGGCAAGTCTCGAGTCTACGAACACAACAGGGGCCTTCTAACTCTCCCCGTGCCATCCTCCAACTGATCCGAGAAGGGATGACCAAAGCCATGAGGGGCATTCTTCTCCCTATGCTAGATCCCGAGGCTACAAATGTCACGGAGGCCTGTGAGCCCTTTCTGTGCTATGCACCTCCAACTCTCTCTATGGGCGGCAAACGCCATGGGGAAATATCTATTTACATGCTATGTAAACCTGAGACTACCGTGTTGGGGTTGGTGCTCAGAGCGCCAATTCCCGGTTGTATTTCTTTATGAATACTACTGTAAAATGTTTTATTATGAATAATATAAGCTGTTTCAGTAATATAATATATTTTTTAATATGGTAAAGACGTAATAGACCTTAGGATGATTAGTCATGATACTGTTGCAAAAAGCGTCGCAACTGACATTGAGTTGTATCATGACGTTGTCATTCTCAGATAGTTTCTGGTCAAGGTTTACACTATTTGGTCAGTAAAAAAACATGTTGAGACCTACATGCCGTAAACTGGAATATATGATTCCAATGGTTTTTTTCAATGAACCATAAGTCTTGGAGACTAGTATAGACGTGTAGGTGTTTATAGCGGATAAACACTGAATGACTCACCGAAGATTCTTAATGGATGGTACACCAACGTCAATAAGAATCTTCTCGAGTTGAGTAACATTTTTGATTCTTCGACTTGAGATGCCACTATGGGCACATGAGACATCTTCTACACTTAGATGATAGTCACGTCACCGATCTATTAAGATCAGACATGTGTCTGTTCGTTGGGTGTAGATAGATCCTCAGGGTGTCCTGTGTGTGTCGAGATAGGATCCGTCAATTCTGTGTACATAGCATAGGTAGTCCATATATGATTAGCAATCAGATAAAAACCATGGGCCCGTGGTATATTTTAGAAGTCAGTTATAAATGTTCTTTTTGAGATTACTAATAGAGACGTCGACGTGATAGTCCCTATAGAGATTTTACGTTTACATCTATATCTATGAGATATATCCGGATATTTGTGACGGAGGAATTATACATATGCCATGACCTCGACCTGTATGATTTAGCGAGATTATCTGTGGACGTCATAATTTACGGATGGGTAAATTATGGACACGAAATTGGATTTCGTGACGGATATGCCGGAATCTAGAGAGTCCCATTAATGAAATATACTCGTAGAGCACTAGGGCAACATTTATAAATAATATTGATTATTTATAAGTCGTTTAAAGTTAAATGCATAATACATGTGTATGGACCCAATAATCATTTCTTAATTTTTGTGTATTTGCATTTAATGATAGATTTTATCAAATACACATTAATTAATTTTCAAATTGAGATATTTGACTAATATCATAAATATATGTTGTTGACGGCTGATTTTGGTCTCAGGGCAATAGTGGAATATTTCTCCCGAGACAATCCACCCTCAATAGTGAATTTGTTTTGTTTATGGGAAACCAAAAACAAATTTTGGCAAAAGATAGATAAATACACCAATCAACAAAGAGATTTAACGTGGTTCAGCGGATCAGATCCAACCTACATCCACGGGCACAGAACAGACGTTGTTTTTATTACTGAGATATGCTTCTCTGCTTTGTTTTTGTGTTTACAAGTCTGATGGTAATGATTCTGATCTTGATTCTCCTTTACTTATACTTTCCCCTTCTATTTATAATAGTGAAGAAATCAGATTCATTTTCTTATAAGGATTCCTAATTTAAAACTAAATTCACTTCCCATATCCTATTAGGACACTGACTCATTCACCTCTCATATCCTATTAGGACACTGACTTATCAACCTTTCCCCATGAAAGTAGGATAACTTATCTTCTTATCCATAAAAATAGGATGTCTTATCTTCTGGAACATATCCCGCCATATTCCCGGTCTTCAAAAGGTCGGTCATGATGGTGTTTTGAACTGAGAATACTGTTGTCGATCTGATAATGCCCGGTCATCCGATCTTAAGTGGTCGGGTTACCGATCATAAGTGCTCGGCCCCTAACTCATGTGGTCGGGTCGTTATTGATGATCTCGATCAATAATGGAGTTACCTTTTTACCCCTGCCGTACTGCTTAAATATCTTAGTGCTTAAAAAAAACACCATCAACATCTATCCCCTAGTTCTCGGTAACAATGAGTTTGCGAGTTGATGCCGGGAACTATAAAAAAAGATGGTGTACCGATGAATCCGTCGGTGGTCACTCCAGGAACCACAGAGAAAAATGCCTTGGCTGCAAATCTGGTCATTCCTGCCACCTTCATGTGCTCAGGCAACGAGGATCCCGATATCTACCCATGGAGAAAATACTTTGCCCTTATGCTGATGACGATCGACTCGGTGGGACGTAACCCAACCCCGAACTAAGAAGAATATTTGGCTCTGGGGGAATGTCACCTCCCCAGACCAATAGAGGGCCGACCATGGGGGATATGCTCCGATCTCATACCGATGATAAGTCTCTCGGTGGGACGTATCCCGACCCCGAGCTGAAGAAAGACTTGGCTCTAGGGGAATATTACATCCCCAGTCCAAAGAAGTCGACTCGGTGGGACGTAACCCGACCCCGAGCTAAAAGAAAGACTTGGATCTAGGGGAATGTTACATCCCCAGTCCAAAGAAGCCGACTCGGTGGGACGTAACCCGACCCCGAGTTGAAAGAAAGACTTGGCTCTGGGGGAATGTTACATCCCCAGTCCAAAGAAGCCGACTCGATGGGACGTAACCCGACCCCGAGCTGAAGAAAGACTTGGCTCTGGGGGAATATTACATCCCCAGTCCAAAGAAGCCGACTCGGTGGGACGTAACCCGACCCCGAGCTGAATAAACCATAAGGCCTCAACGAAACGAAATCTGACCCCGAGCTGAATAAACCATAACGCCTCGACGGAACGAAATCCGGCCTCGAGCTGAATAACCAAGTGGCCTCGGCGGAACGAAATCCAACCTCGAGCCGAATAAACAAGTGGCATCAGCGGAACGAAATCCAGCCCCGAGCCGAATAACCAAGCGGCCTCTGCGGAACGAAATCCAGCCCCGAGCCGAATAAACAAGTGGCCTCGGAGGAACGAAATCCAGCCCCGAACCGAAACAAATATCGATCTCGGCGGTATAAGAGATCACCCGAGCTGGAAAGAAACATCGATCTCGGCGGTACAAGAGCAGACCCGAGCCGGAAAGAAACATCGGTCTCGGCGGTACAAGAGCAGACCTGAGCTGGAAAGAAACATCGGTCTTGGCGGTACAAGAGCAGACCCGAGCCGGAGAGAAACATCGGTCTCGACGGTACAAGAGCACACCCGAGTCGAAAAGAGACATGATCTCGGTGGTACAAGAGCAGACCCGAGCTGGAAAGAGACATCGGTCTCGGCGGTACAAGAGCGACCCGAGCGGGAAAGAGATATCGGTCTCGGCGGTATAAGAGCAGACCTGAGCCGGAAAGAAACATCGATCTCGGCGGTACAAGAGCATACCCGAGCCGGAAAGAGACATCGGTCTCGGCGGTACAAGAGCATACCCGAGCCGGAAAGAGACATCGGTCTCGGCGTTACAAGAGCAGACCCGAGCCGGAAGGAAACATCGGTCTCGGCGGTACAAGAGCAGACCCGAGCCGTAAAACATATATCAACAAAATGGACTCGGCGGTACAAGAGCAGACCCGAACCGTAAAAAAAATATCAAAACCATTGTATGGGCCATAACAAACAAGCATAATCAAATGTCAGCCTAAGACAGAAGAGGTCTTACTCACATTTTTAGGATTCGTTGCCTTTCTTGCAACTCTACAAGGGTCACTACAAGCAAGGCTCTTCTTAATACATCCTCTCTGCATCTCAGCATTCCATGCATCTGACCGGATGACTTCCGCTATCAACTTTGGTCGACCTCAAAAACTGAATGGTCTATGTACACACTGAGATAGCCTTCTTTCACCAAGTCTTCCACCTGCTCCCGCAAGTCTCTGCACCCATTCGTGGCATGTCCCCTTACGTTATGGTAGATATAGTAAGCCCTACTATTTCCCTCCTCAATTGGGAACCTCCTCAAATTAGGCTCGGCCAACAAACCTTTATCCTGGATTTCCCGAACTATCTGGGCCATAGGTTTGTTCAGGGGGGTGTATACTGTCCTCCCCGCGACACGATTGACTTGGACATATGACTTTATCTCTTGAACATGACTACTCGGAGGTGTCAGTCTGGGTTTCTTCTGCTCCGGGACTGGTCTCCTCAAATTTCTGATCGAATCCCACTGATTGTCTGACCTGAGTATCTTAGCCTTTCGGGTGTCTACTCCCCGGACAATCTTTTTCTCATCCTCTATTAAGATAAACTTCCTGGCCAACTCCAAGGCAGTGGCATAATCCGATACGTCTTGAACCCTCAGGTGAGTCCACAACTTCCCGACCTTCAGACCTCCATTGAGACTTTCTAGCGCTTCCGATGACTCGTACGCTCCGACCTCGAGCACCAAATTGTGGTATCTTTCAATAAAATTTCTCAGGGGCTCATCATCCCCCTGCTTCATCAGTCTCAATTCTCCCACCATTTTCTTTGGGCACGCAGGCCCTTTTGAAGTGCCGAACAAATGACTTCCGAGCTGCGCGAAGCTTCCGATGCTCCCTGGGGCTAGACTTCTGAACCACAGAATGGCATATCCCCCCAAGGTTAGGGGGAATACTTTGCAAACGGCATCCCTACTACTCCTTGGACCTCCATCAACAGGACAAAACTCTCAATGTGAGATTTTGGATCAGTGTGGCCATTGTAGGGCGTCATGGAAGGCATGTTGAATCGTCTTGGGAATTTTACCGACCTTATTTCTTCTGTGAAGGGAGATTCAACCTCGCCGTCCCGAGCATCTCCCGTGTCAGTTTTGAGGTTCACTTCCCACTTGGCCATTTCTTTTCTTAACCAAGATTTTATATTGCCATATGTGTTACAGTGCCGCCTCCTGCGGCCTTCTTCGCATCTGTCACCCCGGGTGCGGCGTTCCTCATGACTTGAGATTTCTCGTCCGATTTCACCATCCTTCTTATCTCCCATTCTAGTGTCGCGAGGGCTATCATATGAAGAATCTGGCGACTATCTCCCCTCTTCTTCTTCCCACGTATCATCCGTTTGTAAATTTTTCTACCACTACGGACCTCATCCCGTAGGGACCCTTCCTCATTGGTTCATCGTCATCACTCACATCTGCGACTCTTTTTTCTTCCGCTTTTTCGCCTCTCCTCCGACTGGCTCCGGCTTCAAGCCTCTCATTATTCGTCTCTTCCATCTTCTCCAATCTGTTATTCATGAATTTAAACAGGATTTGATTTTCCTCCCTATCTTTCCTCATATTTTCCTCTATTTTCTCCATCCAATCCGCTGTTGAACTCCCTGACGACCGGTGATTTCCATCTTCTGCCATCGTTTTACTACGCGAGCTGCTTTTTGTTGAGTTCCCCACAGACGGCGCCAACTGTTGACGGCTGATTTTGGTCTCAGGGCAATATTGGAATATTTCTCCCGAGACAATCCTCCCTCAATAGTGAATTGTTTTGTTTATGGGAAACCAAAAACAAATTTTGGCAAAATATAGATAAATACAACAATCAACAAAGAGATTTAATGTGGTTCGACGGATCAGATCCAACCAACATCCACGGGCACAGAACGGACGATGTTTTCATTACTGAGATATGCTTCTCTGCTCTGTTTTTGTGTTTACAAGTCTGATGGTAATGATTCTGATCTTGATTCTCCTTTACTTACACTTTCCCCTTCTATTTATAAAAGTGAAGAAATCAGATTCCTTTTCTTATAAGGATTCATAGTTTAAAACTAAATTCACTTCCCATATCCTATTAGGACACTGACTCATTCACCTCCCATATCCTATAGGACACTGACTTATCAACCTTTCCCCTGAAAGTAGGATAACTTATCTCTTATCCGTAAAAATATGATGTCTTATCTTTTGGAACATATCCCGCCATATTCTCGGTCTTCAAGAGGTCGATCATGATGGTCTTTTGAACTGAGAATGCTGCTGTCGATCTGATAATGCCCGGTCATCCGATCTTAAGTGGTCGGGTTACCGATCATAAGTGCTCGGCCCCTAACTCATGTGGTCGGGTCGGTATTGATGATCTCGATCAATAATGGAGTTACCTTTTTACCCTTGCCGTACTGCTTAAATATCTTAGTGCTTAAAAAAAACACCATCAACATATGTATTTGATATTTAATGTAAATATAATAATATATTTAATATATTTGTATTTAAATAATTATTTAATTGTTAAATAATTAAATTAATTAAAAATATAAATATCCTAAGTTGTGATAATTATTGAGATGACTTAAAGATGCTTTATTTGACTTTAAGGAATTCATTAAATTGTTTAATGATGACTTTATCAAGTTGATAAAGCATTAAGTATTGAAACAAATTGAAAATATCATGATATTTTCTTTTACCACAAATTCGGCCAAGACCTAATGGGAGGGGCATAAATTGTTTGTTTCATTTTTTAGGGTTTCATAAGTTCAAAGACATAAAAAATTAACACAAAATAAGTTGAGAGCAAGCTTGGAGGCAAAAAAAATGAAAAAGACTTAGAAATCTTGATTTTTGTAAGTCATTCTTTAAAGTCTTCAACATGAATATGTTTTCTAACATGCTTGGTATCATTTTGTGTTGCTTTGATGTTCTCTCATCTCTTATAGTTTGTGTTTATTTGTTTGAGAACTTGGATGAAAGATTGATGCATGTAAGTGAGCTTAAACTTGTTTTAAAAGCTTACTTTTGATTTTTTAAAAAATCAAAGTTATCATTCTAGAGTTAGTAAGCCACTCCTTGGTAACCTAGAATTGTTCTATAGTTATTTCAAAGTGGTGAGACTTGTTTGGTGAAGCATTGAATGGATTAAAGTGTTGGATTTTAAAGATTTGGTTAAATTGGATAATTTGGTAAAATTGAAAAATTAGGGTTCATAACCCACTCCAAATTTGGGATTTTCATATATGTGATGTATTATGGTATGAATATGATGCATGTAAATTTTTAGGTTGATTGGATTTGATCTTGGCTTGTTTTGAACAAAATGGACCAAATTGCAATTAATTAAAAGTTGGGGTGCTCACGACAATTTGCTCAAAAAATTGGGGATTTGTGTGAAATCTGATTTTGATGCATTAGATGTGTTGAAAAATATTTTATAAATGATTTAGAATCATCCAAAATTATATTGATAATTTTTGGACTAAAATGATCAATTTACAAAGTTATGGGGCAATTCATAATTACCAAGAAATATGATTTCTTGTGTAATTTTTCAGAATTTATAATAATTGGATATTAAATAAATAAGTTTATTTGATTGATCCAAGAAAAATTTTGAAATCGGAAAATTTTGATTTTCCCCTATTCCGCTGCGTTACCGGATTTCCGCCATAAAACCCCTTCAAAATGGTATCAGAGCGAGTCTGATTCTGGCCACCCTAATAAGATTATGCCTTTTAAATTCAATGTTTAATTTATTCTTTACTTGTTACATGCATGCATTTATTTAATTTGATTAAATAAATTAAAAGGAATTCTTTACGGAAAATCCCTAATTAATAAGGTATAATGTTAATTATGTATTTGATGCATATTACATGGTCCGCCTTGTCAATACGGTTTATGAATATTTTTCTGTGACTACATCCGAGACCATGCCTCTGCTGTGAGGGTGTAGCCGATTGAAAATTATTTATACCGGATTTATATCAGATACTAGATAAATTCAAGCGAAAAGCGGTATCCTGAACGTGCCCAAGCTGTCAGGGTTACGCAAGTAGCTTGAGTTTATCATTGACGAGTTTAACCTTGGTACATCTCCTTGTGAACGTGCCTAAGCTGTCACAACGAGAAACAACCAGGACCGGAAACCCAGGTGTCACTATTGAGTGATTGACAATGAGTTGCCTACCCGATGAATATACGTAGGCGAGACCGTGTCTCTGCTGTGAGTTGAAATATATTCATTGGATCCACCTTTCACTTTTTATATTTATTTTAATTATTAAATCTTTGTATTATGTTTGGGGATTACAGTATTACATGATTTAGTGAGAGAATCATTTTTAGATTAAAAATCCATGATCTATTTAATGCTTTTGATATTATATGAAACTGTTTTATAATCTGCTAACCGTTTTTCGTAATCTATATGATAGATTTGCGATGGTGGCACCATCTACTAATCAGTTTGCGCGCATGTTGGATGCGAACAAACTTAAAGGCGCTGAGAACTTCGCTGATTGGGACTTGGATTTGAGGATTGTCCTCGATTCCGAGAAGTTGGGATATGTTCTTAAGGGTCCGCTGCCCCTTGCTGTGGCAGAGAATGCTACACTAGAGGGACTCCAAGTTTTCCAAGCTTGGAAAGATGATGATTTAAAAGTTAAATCATACATCCTAAGTTCATTATCTTCGGGACTCAAGAAACAATAATATGGCATGTCAGATGTATATAGTATGATGTCACGATTACTAGAATCATTTGAGAACCAAGAACAAGTCGTTGTTTATAAAGTCACAATAGAACTGTTCCATGCGCGATTGGATGAGGGGCAAGCTGTGAGCTCGCATGTTCTTCATATGATCGATTTGATCGATCAATTGAGACAACATAATCTCCCTCTAAATGACATTCTCGGTAGGAGTGTCATTTTTGGTTCGCTCCCAGCTTCATATCGCCAATTCGTGATGTACTTTAATATGAATGAGATTATATGTACCTAACATGAGTTACATAGGATGCTGCTCACGGCGGAAGATGACCTCAAGAAGGGAGTACTGACTCGCCCTCCGAGACCTACTTCACTTTCTGCTTTTTCCTAGACTTGGTCAAAGGGAAAGAAGAAGAAAGTGAAGAAGAATAAGGGTTTCAGTCCTCAACCAAAAGCAAAGATAGCAAAGCCCAAGAGGGCTTTTGACGACAAGTTCCATCACTGCAGCAAAGTCGGGCACTGGAAAAGAAACTGTCCTGACTACATTGCCCAGCTGAAGAGGGAGAGAACATCTACATCAGGTACATTTATTTTCCAATTATGATATATCTTTGGCTTGTGAAGCCGTTACATCCAACTAGATTTTAGATTCTTCTTGTCCTGTTCACATTTGCAATTCATTGTAGGTGCTAAAGGAAAGTAGGAAACTGAAGCCTGGAGAGATGCAGTTGCGATTTGGGAGTGGAGACTCTCTGGATGTAGTTGCAGTGGGAGTATGCAAGATCCCTTTGCTAAAAGGGACACTTTTGTTATATGACTGTTATTTTGTACCAGGATGTGTAGCTAATATTATATCTCTTTTTGTATTAGATACAGAAGGTTATCGTATCAATATTAATAACTTTTGTTTTTGTATTTATATGATAAATGTAATATTCCATTCCTTTGTTGTCCAAACCAGCATGGTCATTATACATTGCAAACTTCTAAAGATATTTTAAATACCAGAGTTAATAAACATAGTTTACCTGTCGTTAATAATACTGAACTTTGGCATATGCGGCTAGGTCATATAGGCGTTAAACGCCTTACCCAATTGGTTAGGAATGGTTTGATACCAGATCTCACCATTGAATCCTATCCAACTTGTGAATCATATATTCAGGGTAAGATGACCAAAAGCCTATTTTCAGGTGTTGGACACCGTGCCACTAACTTACTGGAACTCGTACATTCTGATGTATGTGGTCTACTAAGTCAGACTGCTCACAGTGGTTATTCGTACTTCGTTACCTTTACCGATGATCTGTCACGATACGGTTATATCTATTTGATGCGACATAAATCGAAAACCTTTGAAAAGTTCAAAGAGTTCCGAAATGAAGTAGAAAAACAAACTGGTCAATATATTAAATGTCTTCGATCCGATCGAGGCGGCGAATATAGGAGCGGTGAGTTCATGGATTATATGAAGGAGAATGAAATTCTCGCTCAATATACTCCTCCAGGTACTCCACAGCACAATGGAGTGTCTGAGAGGAGGAATCAGACTTTATTGGATATGGTCCGATCAATGTTGACTTTCACAGATTTTCCCTATTACTTATAGGGCTACTCTCTTTTAACAGTTGCATATCTTTTGAATAAGATTCCTTCAAAAGATGTTCCTACGACTCTGTATGAGATATGGACCGGTAGGAAACCGAATTTTAGTTACATTAAGGTTTGGGGTTGTTCTGCCTATGTCAGGGTGACTCAGCAAAATAAGCTTTCGCCTCGATGGCAAAAGTTTAGGTTTGTTGGATATCCTTCGGAAACGAGGGGATATCTGTTCTATGATACCTAACATCGAAACATGTTCGTAGCTCGCTTCGCAAAATTTCTAGAAGTAGAATTTTTGTCAGAAGGTGGTAATCATAGACAGGTTGAACTTGATGAAGTTCAACCTGAAAACAACGAACCAACAGAGGAACTTCAAGTTCAAGAAGATGAAGGACCTTCAACGCACACACTATGTAGGTCACAAAAGGGTATTTAGACCTCCTGAACGAACGATTGTTTTTGATACAAGAAAAGAGTCTAGATGTTATCTTAGTTGAAGAGACTGATCCTTTTACCTATAGAGAATCGATGTTGGACATCGACTCCGTGAAATGGCAAGGTGCCATGAAATCCGAGTTAGACTCAATGCATGGGAATCAAGTTTGGGACTTGGTTTCGCTTCCCGAAGGAATTGTTCCTATCGGTTGTAAATGGGTTTACAAAAGGAAGCGCGGGCCTGACGGTAAGGTTGAAACTTACAAGGCCCGACTGGTAGCAAAAGGTTACACGCATCGGCCTGGCGTCAACTACGATGAAACTTTTTCACCAGTAGCCATGCTTAAGTCTATTAGGATTTTGTTTTCTATAGATGCGTATCATGACTACGAGATTTGGCAAATGGATGTCAAAACGGCTTTTCTAAATGGATTTCTTGATGAAGAAATCTATATGGAATAGCCAGAAGGTTTTACGTCCAGCGAAAACTTGGGTATGGTATGTAAGCTTAAGAAGTCCATTTATGGACTTAAACAAGCTTCACGAAGTTGGAATCTTCGATTCGACGAGATTATTAGATCGTCTGATTTTCTCAAGAATTCGGAAGAATCCTATATGTATCAGAAGGCCAGTGGGAGCATGGTCGTATTTTTAGTCCTCTATGTTGATGACATCCTAATCATTGGGAATGATATAGGAATGTTACAAAGCGTCAAAGCATATCTCTGTAAGAATTTCTCCATGAAGGACCTGGGAGAAGCTTAATATGTTTTAGGGATAAAACTCTATAGAGATAGACAAAGGAAGCTGATTGGGCTATCCCAATCAATGTACATAGATAAGATCTTTGAACGTTATAATTTTGGTAACTGTAAGACATCAAAGATACCGTTCAGACATGGGATTCATCTTTAAAAGAAGATGAGTCCACAAACAGAAGATGAGAAAGTTAGAATGTCTAACCAACCTTATACTTCTTGTTTGGGTAGCATAATTTATGACATGTTATGTACAAGGCCTGATATCAGTTTCCCTGTTAGCGTAACAAGTAGATATCAGTCCAATCTAGGAAATGACCATTGGATGACCATTAAAAATATCCTGAAGTATCTAAAAGGTACTAAAGATAAGTTGATAATTTATGGAGGAAGTGAACTGCAAGTTAACGGGTATATGGATTCTGATTTCCAATCGGATCCCGATGATAGAAGGTCTACATCCGGATTCGTCTTTACCCTTAACGGAGGTGCAGTTTACTGGAAAAGTTCCAAACATGGATCAACAGCAGATTCCACCACAGAGGCGGAATACAATGCAGCTTCTGAAGCTGCAAAGGAAGTTGTTTGGATTAGGAACTTTATCACAGAATTGTGAGTTGTCCCAAGTATCGAGAATGCGATTCTATTATATTGTGCTAATAATGGAGCCATTGCGCAAGCAAATAAAACGAGGGCGCATCAGAAGTCGAAGCATGTGGAATGAAAGTACCACATCATTCGAGAGATTGTGTCGCGAGAGGATATTGTCGTGTGCAAGGTACCGAGTGAAGATAATGTAGCAGACCCGCTGACGAAGGCCATACCTCCGAAGTTGTTTGATAAACATGTGGAGTTGATGAGTATTAGATACAATCGATATTGACACTAACGCAAGTGGGAGTTTTTGTTGGGGTTGGTGCTCAAAGCGCCAATTCCCGGTTGTATTTCTTTATGAATACTACTGTAAAACGTTTTATTATGAATAATATAAGCAGTTTCAATAATATAATATATCTTTTAATATGATAAAGACGTAATAGACCTTACGATGATTAGTCATGATACTGTTGCAAAAAGCGTCGCAACTGACATTGAGTTGTATCATGACGTTGTCATTCTCAGACAGTTCCTGGTCAAGGTTTACACTACTTGGTCAGTAAAGTAAACCCGTTGAGACCGGTACATGTCGTAAACTGGAATATATGATTCCAATGGTTTCTCAATGAACCATAAGTCTTGGAGACTAGTATAGACGTGTAGGTGTTTATAGCGGATAAACACTGAATGACTCACCGAAGATTCTTAATGGATGGTACACCAACGTCAATAAGAATCTTCTCGAGTTGAGTAGAATTTGTGATTCTTCGACTTGAGATGCCACTGTGGACACATGAGACATCTTCTACACTTAGATGACAGTCACGTCACCGATCTATTAAGATCAGACCTCCGCCTGTTCGTTGGGTGTAGATAGATCCTCAGGGTGTCCTGTGTGTGTCGAGATAAGATCCGTCAGTTCTGTGTACATAGCATAGGTAGTCCATATATGATTAGAAATCAGATAAAAACCATGGGCCCGTGGTATATTTTAGAAGTCAGTTCTAAATGTTCTTTTTGAGATTACTAATAGAGACGTCGACGGGATAGTCCCTATAGAGATTTGACGTTTACATCTATATCTCTGGGATATATCCGGATACTTGTGACGGAGGAATTATACATATGCCATGACCTCGACCTGTATGATTTAGCGAGATTATCTGTGGACGTCATAATTTACGGGTGGGTAAATTATGGACACGAAATTGGATTTCGTGACGGATATGCCTGAATCTAGAGAGTCTCATTAATGAAATATACTCGTAGAGCACTATGGCAATATTTATAAATAATATTGATTATTTATAAGTCGTTTAAAGGTTAAACGCAAAGTACATGTGTAGGGACCCAATAGTCATTTCTTAATTTTTGTGTATTTGCATTTAATGATAGATTTTATGAAATACACATTAATTATTTGTTAAATTGAGATATTTGACTAATATCATAAATATATATGTATTTGATATTTAATGTAAATATAATACATATATTTAAAATATTTATATTTAAATAATTATTTAATTATTTAATTGTTAAATAATTAAATTAATTAAAAATATAAATATCCTAAGTTGTGATAATTATTGAGATGACTTAAAGATGTTTTATTTGACTTTAAAGAATTCATTAAATTGTTTAATGATGACTTTATCAAGTTGATAAAGCTTTAATTATTGAAACAAATTGAAAATATCATGATATTTTCTTTTACCACAAATTCGGCCAAGACCTAATGGGAGGGGTATAAATTATTTGTTTCATTTTTTAGGGTTTCATAAGTTCAAAGACATAAAAAATTAACACAAAAGAAGTTGAGAGCAAGCTTGGAGGCAAAAAAAAGGAAAAATGCTTAGAAATCTTGATTTTTGTAAGTCATTCTTTAAAGTCTTCAACATGAAATATGTTTCTAACATGCTTGGCATCATTTTGTGTTGCTTTGATGTTCTCTCATCTCTTATAGTTTGTGTTTATTTGTTTGAGAACTTGGATGAAAGATTGATGCATGTAAGTGAGCTTAAACTTGTTTTAAAAGCTTACTTTTGATTCTTTAAAAATCAAAGTTGCCATTCTAGAGTTAGTAAGCCACTCCTTGGTGACCTAGAATTGTTCTAGAGTTATTTCAAAGTGGTGAGGCTTGTTTGGTGAAGCTTTGAATGGATTAAAGTGTTGGATTTTAAAGATTTGGTTAAATTGGACAATTTGGTAAAATTGAAAAATTAGGGTTCATAACCCACTCCAAATTTGGGGCTTTTCATATATGTGATGTATTATAGTATGAATATGATGCATGTAAATTTTTAGGTTGATTGGATTTGATCTTGGCTTGTTTTTAACAAAAGGGACCAAATTGCAATTAATTGGAAAGTTAGGGTGCTCACAGCAATTTGCTCAAAAATTGGGGATTTGTGTGAAATCTGATTTTGATGCATTAGATGTGTTGAAAAAAATTTTAGAAATGATTTAGAATCATCCAAAATTATATTTGATAATTTTTGGACTAAAATGATCAATTTACAAAGTTATGGGGTAATTCGGTAATTACCAAGAAATATGATTTCTTGTGTAATTTTTCAGAATTTAATAATTGGATAATTAAATAAATAAGTTTATTTGATTGATCCAAGAAAAATTTTGAAATCGGGAAATTTTGATTTTCCCCTATTCCGCTGCGTTACCGGATTTCCGCCATAAAACCCCTTTCATACCGTAGTACCTCAAAGTTATCTTTATTCCATATGTGCTATGGTAATCTTGGGGAGTCAATCGACATGCCAGTCCTCTCGCTGAGCATGATATGGTTGCCCTGAGACGCCAACACCACACAAGTATTCGATGGTGCAAGTCATTGGGTACTAACGTTCCAGCCCGAGGTGTTTGATAATGACACTGGGACTGATGTGCCATGAGGGTACGCGTTTTTAGTATTTTTTCCTTGCACATTTTGCGGATATCGATCTTAGAACGTGCAAGTCATCGGGTACTGACTTTCCGGCCCAAGGTGTTTGATAATGTCACTGGTGATTGGTGTCTCATGGAGGTGTGTGCTATCCGCACATCGTCTTGCACAGTTTGCTCACATCGATACAAGGTATTTCCAAAAAAATACTAAGCAATTATTTCTCATTCAAATAAACAAGAAATGTGTAAAAGTGCGAGTAACTTATTAAAAATGGGAAAAATTTACTTGTATTTTAGGGACCTACTGCCAATCTTATAAATCTTTGCGGGTCATTTTAAGAGAGGCTCTATCTGGTGTCAAAAGCTTGACATCTTTACATTTCCAAAACTTCATTAGCCGGGCGTAGTCCAGCTGCTATGAGTGATAGACACATGGCCTGATGACTTCTACTAGCTGTGTGCATAGCTCTCATGGCCTCATGATCGATACATTTATTAAGGTAAACATTCTTCCCTGGGTCCTCTATTTGTTCATGCGAATCTCTGTAGTTCTCGGTGTCATGTCTCATGGTATTGTGATGCACACAGTAGGCCCCGATATCCCTCTTCTCCACTGGGAACCTTCTGGGGTTGGGCTCTGTCAACAGACCATATCTTGTATCTCTCGAACTATATGAAATAGTGGCCTGTTGAGGATCGTGTAAGTCGAGCCCCCCGCAACATGCACAAGTTGGATGAGGAGCCTCCTCTCGGGAACTGAGTTGCCCTAATTAGTGGGCCTGAATTCCTTCCATCTCAAGTCTGGTCCTCTCCATCCACCACCACTAATATCCCGATGATTTTCATACCTCGGTTCTTTATTCACTAGAACAACGCCCTCTTATGCTATCTTCTTCTCTTCCTCTAGTAATACAAACCTCATAGCCTGCTCCAAGGCCATCACATAATCTGACACTTCCTGGATCATAAGGTAGGACTACAATCTCCCAACCCCCAGTGCTCCCTTAAAGCTTTCCAATGCTTCGGGGGACTCGTAAGCCCCGACCTCCAATACCAAATTAAGATATCTATCCAAAAACTTCTTCGGCGACTCATCATCTCGCTATTTTATTATCCTCAACGATCTGAAAGTCTTCATTGGTGGGCATGTCTCTTTGAAATGGCGCACGAATAACTTTTTTAACTATGAAAAACTACTGATACTCCATGGAGTAAATTTTATTAACAACAAGCTGGTTGATCCCCTCAAGGTTAATGGGAACACCTTACAGACCACCTCCCCGACCATGCCTTGAATCTCCATGAGTAAAATAAATTTTTCAATATAGGACTTAGGTTTGTGTTACCCTTATAAATGTCTATCGCAGACATGAAGAACCTCATCGGAAACTCCACCTCTAGAACCTCATTGGTGAAATGGGACATTGTCTCCATATCTTAGTCATCTTGAACACCTCCTCGCATGTTCTTCTTCCACTTCCTTATATCATGTTGGAACCAGTCTCTTAAGTGGCCCTCGGTATCCTCCTGCCTTTTACTAGATGCTTCCTCGTAATCTTCTCTCATGATGTGGTATCTCTTCTCACGTGGGGCTCTATACCCTTTATCCCCATAACGCCCTAAATTGCTCTCCCCCGAGCATGGGCTATAATAGGATGATTCGGACGTTCGTCCATCGTCAAATCTCCCCCGAACCTCTTCCGCTGGTGCTTTACTGGCTATGACCACCAACCTCATTATCCGTGGTTTTATCGTCCCGATTTCTCGCTTTTCTTCTCCACCCACTAGTCTTTTCCCACTGACAATTTATTCATTCCTGTGACTAGGCCCCATATAAGCCTGCTTTCCTGATTGCTTCTCTAACTTCTTGATATTTTCCATCATGGTTTTCATGAAGGCCTAAGTTGTCTTACTTTCTTTTCAGGCATTTTCCCTTTCCAACTGCAGGTTTTTCCAACTTTTCCATCCATCAGCCTTTGAGGCCTTCAAAGCTCTATGATTCCTGTCTCCTGCCATCGTCTTAGTTTGTTGTTTTGCTTTTTGTACTTGTCTTAACAGAAAACGCCAACTATTGACGATTATTTTTCGTTCCAAGGGCAATATGGGAAACTAAACCCTCGGAAAAACCTCTATTAACAATGAGTTTTTTTGGTTAGTAGGAAACCAAAGCAAACTTAATAAGCAAACAAGATAACACAGAGTTTACGTGGTTCCGCAGAGAGTGGATCCAGCCTACGTACATAGGAGAAAAGACGATGTATTTTATTACTACTCGGGGTCAAGATCGACCCGTACTACAATAGAAAAATGAACTCTCTAAGTGATAATACACATCGGGTCTTACACTAATCCGACACAATTCACTCACTTGATCAGATAACCGACCAACTTTCTCTCTTTATCACTGGTTTTCAAGCTCATAGCTTTTTTACATGTTATGAGATGCGAAATTTGCTAACCATTGACTCTGAATCTTCAACCTATTTGTTTAGGCTTCCAAATTCACTATTCCAATGCCAATGACGTCAGCCCATGTCATAATGTCATCATTGTCATCGCAACTCTCCTCAACTACCCTTAAATGAGTCAATCAAATGCACCCATTTCACTATCACTGCACCAACCTATGGCAACTCTATTTTTTCAACTCTCTACCACTGCACCGGCCTATAGCGGTTGGCAGGGGTTACTTCCAATGCGAACCGTTGTTTTTTCCACCGTCGTCATTAGCCTTCTAGAAGCTTATCCTCTCAATTAAGGCATACATCACATGACTTCAACATAGGTCAGCCAGTGATCACTACTTCGTTCCTCGGGTCGGCATACCAAAGTAGATGATACTATAAATGCTTTCCTTCAACTCTCTCAACTAGGTCGGGTTTTACTGACAAAAACCCCTCAAGTCGGGTTTCAACAACCTCTTAGAAAATCCCAAATCAACATCCTCCAGGTGGTCGGGTTGGTATCCGACTTGCTTCATCATCAACAAGTTCTATCTTTGGAAGAGCCCCTCTAAATCATGTGGTCGGATTCCTCTGTCAAATCCTTTCTGTCTCTACGAGCCCTTGGGCCTTTATCGTCCATTTTTGACTAAGTACAATACATATTCTATCCCTGCTCGGTATTTGAACATTTTTCGGGGTGAAAAACCACCATCAACGAAGCATCAAATTAAGAAAAGCAACGGAATTCAACCAATTTCTTCTTAATTAGATTTTAATGGAGCCAAATAATTTCTATGAAACATGAGCTTTCCCCCCTTTTAAGAATAAAACCCATTTTCTTTTTCTTTTCACCTGATTGATTATCATATTGTTTTGGTTTCTTGTTTCTACTTTCTTGGGATGTGATTGCTGATTAGGTTGAAATTGAAATTCCTATATTATAAGGTATTTTTCACTTCAATATATACTATTTAAAAGTAATGTGAGACAAAATCATTTCATATTTCAGAGCTTCACAGAACCCAGAAAGCTTGCTGCATTTGCTGCCTGGATTTTCCAGATTGGAGCTTCTTTGGCTTTTCATATCGAACTTGTAACGATGCTTTTCGGTTTCTTGGCTTTGATTCTGTGGTTTCCCTTACCTGCAGACGCGTGCTTAAACTTTCTAGATCAAATGTAGAAGGAAATCCGGATACCTAAAGGTAAAATTATGGATGTTTTTTAAAGTCGTTTCAATCTGTTGTCTTACATTTTCTCTCGCTACTTTTCTTTTCCTTTTTTCAGATTTACTATCTAAATACCACATCAAGATGGATGGTGAAACAGCAAAGGCAATAACGAGAATGTTGAAAGTTGTTGCTCTTAGAACAGTTGCTGTGATCAGTGTTCATGCTCTTATGGTCCATTCACACAGGATATAGACTGGCAACTGAACCTACAAGAGATAGCAAGTATTATTTTTCTGAGCACATCAATCGGAGTTCTGATTATCATATTCAGTTTAACTTATTTCATCATTGGACTTGCCGTAACTTTCGAGCTAGCATTGTATATGTTCCAACGTTTGCAGCAGAAAGAGAAAATGGGAACTGTCAGTCAACAGAGACTGAGTTGTGACACAGGACAGGAAATAAACCTTTTGTTTGACATTGCAATTGTATTCATATCTCAAATGTAAGTGGCTATGCTAACAGAGGAGCTTAGCCTTTTGTCCTTGATATTGCTCTATGACTCCTCAAGTACTCTCTAAGAGATGCTTGTTTCCACCCATCAAAGTTTATCTTACCATGAAGACAGGAAGTCATTTCATTAACAATGATCTCGTCTCTCAGCTACTTCAGATTCATCACATGCTAGCCATTCCTATCTATATATAATAACCGCAACAATACTTACAGACAGGATCACTGAAGAAATAAACATTTATCATAGCAATTGATGAATACACTGTTCTAAAACGCACCGCCTCGGCCTATGGCCGCCGCGTCTGCCCTAAATCGTTGGGGTCAGGCACTCGCCGGAATGAGCGGCATTTTCTGCCAATTCCGGCAATTTTTGACCATGAAATTCATCGGTCAACCGTCGTTGACCGGCTCAAAATTCGAAATTGAAGCTGTTTTCCGGTCGGATTTTACACCATAATCCTAACCCTAACCTTAATTACACCATAAGAATCCTCAATTTGATGTATAAACCCTAATTTTTTAAAAAAAAAACTCTAATTTCTTCAATTTTTGTTAGTTTCTCATCAAATTGACCCTCTATAAATCTTATTTATTGCTCAAACAATATTTCCATGTGATTAATTTGTCAAAATCACATCAAATCTTAAAACTAATTATGAAAATTCTCTATTTTCGATTAATTTCCTAGGCCCCGCCTAGGCGCTGGGTAGCCGCCCGACTAGCGCCTAGCGCGTTTTAGAACACTGGATGAATATTTAACTGAAATTTGAACATGCTTTAACTCAATAAACTCACCGTCCCAAGACTCCTTGACAATTTAAGTTCTACCATATATTATGAAAAACAATGACCTACTACATTTTTTCTCCATATAATTTCTCAAACCACTCATATAAAACATAGCACCTCCACCTAGTCTTCTCAAATAAACAATTCAACATTCTCAAATTAGAAACCCTCTCTCGCTTCATCAACATTGCACTTAACACCAGTTTTCTAAAACGAGTTAGACGCTAGTCGGGCGGCAGCCCAGCGCCTAGGGCGCCTAAACAGAGCTTAGGAAATTAGTCGGCAAATAATTAAAACCTAATATTTTCCAACATCATAAATAATCCAAATTATGCAAATTTAACCAAAATGTAATAAAATAATCCAAATCATGTCTATTTATTAATTAATAATTATTAACAATTTACTATTTAACTACATAAACCCTAAAATTTAAACATTAATCAAATTAATTAAATAATTAAGTAATTAACTACTAACACACAAATTAGTTATTCACTATTAACAATTAACTATCATAAACCCTCAAATTTAAAATTAAAGTGAATAATAATTCGATCTAGGGTTTTAGGTAAAATTAATATATTAGCCAAAAAAAATAAAGTGAATAGCACCTAGGCACCGATTTCACGCCGCATAATGAGCCGCGCGATTACCGCCACCAATTTGGTGGTAATTGCAGCGGCATACGGCCGCAAAACGAAAACACGCCGCCTGCTTAACACCATAGATTCCGAGAACAACACTAGTTCTCATACTTTCATACAATTTTTTAGAGTAAGGAATTGTTAGCAGCAATAAATACCTTCATGCAAGTCGCATTATACTTTCTTCAAAGAGAAGTACATCTTAGGATATGTTTGTACTGCCGTGCTTCATAATTTTAAAATCACAACCCACCTTGTACTTGATAGCTAGTGATCCTATTTCATGGCAACTGTGGATTAAAAGCCCCATCACCTCACTCAAAAACACACCCTGAAATTTTAAAATGCTAGGCAAGCAATACCCAACATAAAGCTCCAGTACCTAAACAAAATTAAAATAAATTCTAACTAAGCAAACTCTTAATACTTAATCTAAGGCAATCTGAAGTGCCAAAATAATCATTTTAGTTTAATTCAAAAATAGCAATAAACAACACAAATAAAAATGCCAAAGGGAACCATTAAAAACTCATGATAATTGTACACCATTACTTCAATCCATGAGCATAAATAAAATCCTAGCTCCACTAACAACTAAAAAAAAACAGAAGCTACTATTACATAAAGATCATTTTTTTTTTTGGTTCTTTATTTCGAAAAGAAAAGAGAGAATAAATTTTAAATGAGCTTGAAAGGGAGAGGCCAGGGAGTAGACCTGGGGACCTCGACTTTGTCCTTGATACGTTCAATCATCTTCTCTTTCTTAGGCCTTGCTTTGCCGTACGATCCTTTGAATCTCTTTCCTTTCTTCGTCTTCTTATCTCCTCGCCCGCACACGATCGGTAGAGCTGCTGCTGGAAGTGGTGGTCGCGGTGACGACAGCATCCGCCTTGCTGCTGCGCCGCACCACTGCATCATCGACATTTTTTTTGCTCTCTTCTTCAATCATCTCTCTCGCTAATGTGAAATACAAACTAAATCATGAGTTGTGAGTTTTGGGCTCAATATGGGCCGGGCTAGCTATAAGCCCACCACTAATTACCAATTTTTATTTATTAAAGAAGTTGAAAAATACTTGTAAAAATAAACAAACAGGAAAAAATCCCAATAAATGAAAGTTTGAAAGGATTGTTAAATAATAAAGGTATAGGAGAAAAGCGTAAAGACAAAATATATACACATATTCTTTAATTACGTAACTCATTTTTTTTTTTATATTTTAATATTTATTTATCTTTCAAATGTATAAAATATGAAGTAAATCTCTCTATTTAAAGGTATACAACCATAATGATACAAGTAATATATCAAAAAGTAATGAGGCAATAATTCTTAATTTAGGGAGACAGTGTGAGGTAAAAGGTTGGTGGAAAGCTCAAAAGCTTTAAGTAACATGGAAAAATAGTAAAAATCATGTGGGAAAAAGACTAGTTAAAGAAAATGGTACATTATTTATCTGTAATATAAATATGTATAACACTTTCTCATTAAAACCCTATTAGGGAAAATCCCATGATCGGGTCAAAAATTTAGTGAATGAAAAAGAATACAGTGTGTAAATTCCTTTAAATAAATAACTCAGCCTACTAAGCATACTTCCCTTCATAAATGACATGGAAGCTAAAATGATCAAGTGTGTATTAGATTTCTTATGTGTTGTAGCTTATGGGACTTTGATGAAACGATTTACTGGATCGACACCGTCTTTTATAAGCTTATGTATATTGAAGAATTCGAATGAACTTCACGTGGTTATCTATGCTCAAAGATAATCTTTGAATATCTCTCATACTCGTTTGCATAAATTTGAATGGTCCGAAGCAGTAGCATTATCTTCTAATTTATTTATCACCATATATAATTCTTGATACTGGTGACTTTGATCATTCTTGAATATAACCAAGATTTATCATTCGCTTCATGTACAAAGTTATTGGGGATATGTGTTTCACACAATTCCAAATCATATGAAATAAGATATTTTGAAAATATGACACTTCATGGCTCATATACAATATTCCCCAAGGAATTATCTATAAAATGTTGGGAATTAAAGAGCGATACACAGCAAAAAAATATTCGCACTAATGAATATCGTTCTTGCAAATCCCATACCACCAAAAAATCACATTACATGACCAATTGCTTTTGAACAATCACTCATCCGATGGATCATTGAACGTATGGTGTAAAGACTCCTTGCAAATGGATTTAATGCAAGTGAGAGATTATTGGTATTATACCCTAAATCCATTGGATTATCATCTTAATAATCACTTTATAATCTTACATTGAATGAAGTAAAATGGCATTTATTTATCATACGACCACCTTATGTTTATTCTTACTTACATAACTTATATAATAAAGTCTTTAAATTGATTTGTATAGGAATTGAACGGAGCTTTGGTCTATGAGATCATATCACTCCTAAGATATTCATAGTCGATGGATTATCAATAATAAGGACATTGATAATTTGGATAAATTAGCATGATTTTATTAACACCCAGTTATGGAGTAGCTTATCTCATAAGCTGATAGTATAGTCCGAATGTTTGGTATAATACATGGGTGCTTATGGCAATTAACAAGTACAATGAACTGACCTCAAAGAGTTTTGATGAGTGGTAATTATATCACTATTTCTCACTTATTTGACCTAATATTCTGTATAGTTTCTCGGGTTTTGTGAACGTTTTGATGTGTTTTATTGTTATTTTGCAGATAAATAAAGTTTGGGAAGCATTGGAAGCAATTTGGGGCCAAAACAGTGAAAAATGACGCAAAAGGGCATTTTGGTAATTTTGTGCATCGTGACGCGCTGCCCGAGTCGCGACTTCTAACGTGCGCCACATTCTGCTAACCTGCGCCGGGGACACGTGTCAAAATCTAAGAAATTGGACTTGCTAACATGCACCGTGCCACATGTCATCATCAGAACAAATCTTGCTAAAATGTGACGGGACACGTGTCATCATCACATGCTGCCGAAAATATGCGTGCCACGTGTCAGCTTCTCATTCGACCGCATCAGCCGCGTGCCATGTGTCAGCCACGTGTCACCTACGTGTCATCCAAGTGGCTGCCATGTGTCATCCACGTCAGCATCCAACCGAGTCACCGTGCCACATGTCGCCACATCATCAACAGCCAATCAACGCCTGCCACGTGCCAGCATCTCAGTGAACCGATCATACCGTGTGCCACGTGTCGAAATTCCATTGGGCCGACAGATTCTGCGTGCCACGTCAGCAAGTCAACAGATCAACGTGCGTTTGACCAAGTCAACACGACCTCGCGTCGCGACGCAAGAAGGAATTTAGCGTCGCGACGCGATGCAGTTATGATGCCTATAAATTGAAGCTTTCTGCACCTCATTTGGTGTGCTTTCCTTGGGATTTTTCCTTGATTTTATAGGATATCATCTATTTTGTAAATTATTAATAATACTTAAATTATGTATTTTTATTTTTAGTTTTTATTACAGTATTTTATTTATTTACTTTTATGTTTTGTAGTTAAAATTTCGTTGGGGTAAAAGGTGAAACATTTAATATAATTATATAGGTTAATCTCACTTAATTATAATATTTAAATTATAATTTAACCGGATTAATTAATGGCAGATTTTTATACCGTCTATATGGTCGGTTTAAATATAAATTACTTTAGCGCTTTTATGACTGGTCTTTATGTGACATATAATTACTGTCTATATGGCTGGTGTAGTTGGACTAAATGGATTACCGCCTATATGGCTGGTTTAAATGTTTAACATTATTAATTCATGAGAAAGCAGAACATAAAATAATTTATATATTATAATAAGTGAGATTCCTAGATATGAAATATTAAATGTGGATCCTCTAACCCCAGCATTTTATTTTTATTCCAGGGAAGTGATGAAACACAATATTCATAAGCTTAATAATTGATTTAATTATATATTGGGTAATTCTTTAGTTTGTTTATTGAGTCTTAAGCTTAATGCTTCTTGTTGCCTGATCACCAATAAGATTGATGTGGTAAACTTAAAATGAACTTGGAAAATAGATTTTAGGTTTCAGCCTTAGATTCAATACCTCAAGATCTTTCTTGAGGATAGATAACCATTTAATAAATTTCCTTACAGGATAGACATATACTTGTCGGGCGGAGGTAGCCATAATTGGAACTTAATCTTAATGAATCATGTAATTTGGTTAACATAGACATATGGTTTAATTGGATTATACTGGGTATGTGCAGCTGACCATCGACATAGGCTTTTGCAAAATTTCGTGTTTCAGGTTAGCAAACTGATTTATTACACATATATATAGAGAATCAATTCATCTTTAGGATAATATTGTGTGGAGTCACAACCCTAGATCTTTGAGTCTTTTGTTATTTTCCTTAGTATTTTCTTTTATGTCTTTAAGTATTTTATTTATCAAATACACATTCAACCAACCAAAAATAATCATTCTCTTCTCCCTATAATTAGATACTTGTAAATAAATAGTATCAATAATTAATAACAATAATAGGAATTAAGTCATCGTGGGATCGATATTTTTATACTACTTGAACGATACGTACGCTTGCATTATACGTGTCTGTTTACGCCGGTCAAGTTTTTGGCGCCGTTGTCGATGACTTTTATTTTCTTGAGTTATTAATTTTGAAGCTATCTAATTTACTTGTATCTAATTTTCTTTATTATTATCTATAATTTGTATTTCTTTCTTTTATTTTTCAGGTGGTTGAAAAAATAGAACACTATTGGGAGATAGAAAGATTACGAGCTTTACGAGGTAAAGATACACCCCAATTCAGGGAGCAACAATCCGAATTTCTGAGGCCTGTCATCCAGTCCAACATTTATCATTGGATGTCAAGCAATGTGACATTTGCTCAACAGAACACAATGGGGAGATATGAGATATATGATGGTAACCACCCTAGCGATCAATGCATTTACATTTCAGAGTGGCAGAATTATCGGAATCATTCAAAGTACAAAGAACCATCACATTTTCCATCTTATCCACTATCTACCAACGATTTTCATCAAGAACCAGAACCATCAGAGGAAGATCAGATGGTTGACATGCTCAAAGATTGGTTCAAAAAACGAGACGAAAAGTTGGATACAATGCTTGAAACATATCAAAATCAATTCGAAAGTATTCAGAGACAATCAGCATCCATTCAGAGACTGACAGATCAAATCAGACAATTAATAAAAAACCAGAGCTACATACCTCAAGGAGCATTTTCAGATGATACTAATGAAGCCTTCGAGTACCAAGCATTTCACAATGACACTTTAGCAGAGGAAAAGCTGAGCAGTATCAAGAACCAGAGGTATCAATTCAGGAGCCCGCACCAGCAAAGTCTCAATTTGATTTTATTACTCTTCTGACTCTGACGAGGATGAAGAAGCAGAGCTGTTTGTACCAATAAAATTGAGGATGAAAACTTGTATCATCAAAATGAAGATCTTGGAGGTTGCATCGCACAAATGTTTAAAGAAGATCTACCTGAACCAATCATTTCAGTCATATCAGAGGTGGAGACCTAAAATCAGACATCTCTTTACATCCTCAGGTTGACACTTATGGAGCATGCATTTCACAAATGACAGATGAAGAGCTGGATGAGGAAATTTTTAAATACATATGTGAATAAAAGGTGGAGCAAGAAGCAGAGCAAATGAAGGAGCAAAAGTATGACCATATTAAAGATCTCGGACATTCAAGAGAAACATCACTGTTTTGGGGAGTACAAATTACACATATCGCCCAAAACCTTGATAGAATGGAACTTCCATTCCAAGTCAAGCACCATACGAGACCTCATGATTTTCTTTCTTTCTTTTCAGGAACTATTGGAGCAACAAAGATATAAAAAATATGGCACGAGCACTGAATGAGACAAAATTCTTTTTACCACCTTACCATTGGAAGAGACCCTTCAAAAGCAACGCTCATGGGATTGTCTTTAATCGGACATCCAAAACGACGCTGAAACCTCATTGACATATGGATTTCAGTCACGTCTGGCTGAAGACGAAAAATTTAGCCTAGCAGGGAGGCAACCATGCAATTTGTTTTAATTTCTATTTTCATATTTTGTGTATACATGTTGTAGAGTTCTTAATTTTGTGTGTTATTTTTGTAGGGAAAAGCACAAACGGAGCATTTTAGACAGAAGGAATGATGTTTGGCAATCACAAAAGAGAGCTAATTCATTTGTGATGGCTGAGTAAAGAATGAATTTTTGAGATGCATCCTTATGAATTTATACTAAGCGAGTGGCGTATTGCGTACACAATTCTGTTGTCTTAATAATTGCTTTGATTTGCTTTTCTATTTTTATTTCCTTTATTTTCGCCGACAAGATTTATACTTTTTGACTTTTCACGATTTATTTTAACGTTCATCTAATAATTATCATTTGAAGGTATTAGTGCTACTATTACTCACCCATTTTCAGGTTCTATAAATTCAGCTCGTCATTTCTCTCTTTGACACATCCAGATATACATCCAAATAAGAGAGAGTAAATGGAAGCAACTTCATAGTAGCGAGTCAAGCAAATTTGTGTTTTCTGTGGATCCAAGTCTGGTAATAAACCAGAGTTCATTGAGGCTGCAAAGGAATTGAGGAAATTCATAGCAGAACGAAATATGGACCTAGTATATGGCGGTGACAATCTTGGATTAATGGGAAGCATTTCAAAAACAGTTCAGGAGGGTGGCAGTCATGTTTTGGGAATCATTCCAAAAACTTTGGCGGACGAACACATAATCGGAAAAAAAAATGGAGATGAACGCATTATCTCGGGGATGTCCGAACAACTCCTTGAAATGGTTAATACTGTTTATCGTTATTGCTTTACCAGGTGGGCTCGGAACGTTTGAAGAGATATTCACAGTAGCATCATGGGCGCATTTGAACATTCATCGGAAGCCCATTGGATTACTCAACATTGAACATTTTTTCGATTTTCTGTTTGTATTTCTTACGAAAGCCAAAAGACATGAGTTTGTCACAAAATCAGTACAAGATATTTTTCTGACTGCAACAAAGGCCGAGGAATTAATTGACCAAATCCTAGCATTTGAACAAAAATCGACCCCATTCTTTCCAAGTTGAACTGGTCAAATAGCGATCGTGGTAAGAAGCGTAAATTGGAGATAGATCTTAATCGGTAATTTTGTTCGTAGAATTTCTGTTAACCAGGTATAATCTTCTAAACTCTTCTTCTACTGTTTAAGATATTGGGACAATGTCTCATTTAGGTTGGGGGAGGGAATAGTTGATTAGTATCTAGTTTATTTTGTGTTATTTTTATTAGATTTTTAGTCCAAATTTTTTTCGAAAAATATAAAAAATTGAAAAATTTTCAAAAATTACAAAAAAAATTTGCGTTTTTTCGTTTTTATTTTGACTAAAAAGGTGAAATTAGTGAGAGATAGATGTGTAAGGAGTTTCCACTATTGATACGTATCTCAAACCCATTTTTAAAATAAGTTAATTTTTGTTTATTTCCTTTTGAATTATTTAATTTGTAAAATTCTCCATAAAACTGACTAAAATGAATCTTCATATGCTCTATTGACATGTATTATCAACATGCATGGTAACATACGGACATGGGCTGTAATTGAAAAGTTTGTATTATTCAGTGCTCTAGTTTAATTGGAGGAAACATCTATAAATGGCAATGGAGTAACTGGCCCAAAGCTCGTTACATGGATCGAAGATGTTGACAAAAAAATATATATATATATCTGAAGTCTGAGTAATTAAGTCGTAGGGGTGTCTTAACACCTAGTGCCCTAAAGCCAACTGGTTTGGGAGTCACTGGCCCAAAGCTCGTTACATAGATAGAAGATATTGTATATAAATAAAAAATAAAATCAGAAAAAGAAAGAAAAAATCAGAAAAATTATTCCATTGCTACAAAAAGGTGTGAAATCTGATATAACTTTAGGACAAAAATATTACTCTCTTTTCAACTACCCTTGTGACTGTTGTGAGCAAAAATGAGTTAATTAATATTTTATTGGCCGTGTATATGGAGAATGGTAAATATAATCGGAGAATTTACTTATTCGGTAATTTAGAAAGAAAGAAAATAATTAGTAACTTGGAGTAGAAGTTTCACCTGATAGTCACTAACTTCTTTATTCTCTTTTCTCTTGTCTTTTTGATTTTGTGTGCATTAGTTTTACTATCTTTTTTACTTTTATAAGACGTTTGTGGGTATCATTGATGTAAACCCTCACGAGACTACAACTCGTCCACTAGGGACACTTAGGGGTTTAAAGGCTTGTTACATACGCTAAATGCAACTGTGTTCCCTACGAAAATGGCTTAGTTTAATTTTATTTTTATGTTATTTTTATTTGTGTTTTGCTCGAGGACTAGCAAAATGTTAAGTTTGAGGGTGTGATGAGTGGTAATTATATCACTATTCTCACTCATTTGACCTAATATTATGTATAGTTTCTCGAGTTTTGTGAACATTTTGATGTGTTTTATTGTTATTTTGCAGATAAATAAAGTTTGAGAAGCATTGGAAGCAATTTGGGGCAAAAATAGAGAAAAATGAAGCAAAAAAGGCATTTTGGTAATTTTACGTGTTGCGACGCACTGCCCGCGTCGCGACGTCTTACATGCGTCACATTCTGCTAACCTGCGCCGGTGACACGTGTCAAAATCTGAGAAATTAGACTTGCTAATATGCGTGTGCCACGTGTCATCATCAGAACAGATCTTGTTAAAATGCGTCGGGACACGTGTCTGTTGGGGTTGGTGCTCAGAGCGCCAATTCTCGGTTGTATTTCTTTATGAATACTTCTGTAAAACGTTATTATTTTGAATAATATATGCAGTTTCTATAATATAATGTATCTTTTAATATGGTAAAGACGTAAAGACCTTAGAATGACTAGTCATGGTGCAGTTGCAAAAGCGTCACAACTGACATTGAGTTGTATCATGACGTTGTCATTCTCAGACCGTTCCTGGTCAAGGTTTACACTACTTGGTCAGTATAGTAAACCCGTTGAGACCTGGAATATATGATTCCAATGGTTTCTCAATGAACCATAAGTCTTGGAGACTAGTATAGACGTGTAGGTGTTTATAGCGGATAAACACTGAACGACTCACCGAAGATTTTTAATGGATGGTACACCAACGTCAATAAGAATCTTATCGGGTTGAGTAGCACTTGTGATTATTAGACTTGAGATGGCCACTGTGGGCACATGAGACATCTTCTAACCTTAGATGGCATCACGTCACCGATCTATTAAGATCAGACCTCTGTCTATTCGTTGGGTGTAGATAGATCCTCAGGGTGTCCTGTGTGTATCAAGATAGGATCCGTCAGTTCTGTGTATCAGAGCATAGGCAGTCCATATGATTAGCAATCAGATAAAAACCATGGGCCCGTGGTACAATTTAGAAGTTAGTTCTAAATGTTCTTTTTGAGATTGCTAATAGAATAGTCGACTGGATAATCCCTATAGAGATTTGACGTTTACATCTATATCTCTGGGATTTATCCGGATACCTTTGACGGAGGAATTATACATTTGCCATGACCTCGACCTGTATGATTCAGTGAGTTTATCTGTGATCGTCATAATTTACGGGTGGATAAATTATGGACACGAAATTGGATTTCGTGACGGATATGCCTGAATCTAGAGAGTCTCACTAATGAAACATACTCGTAGAGCACTAGGGCAACATTTATAATTGATACTGATTATTTATAAAGTCATTTAAAGGTTAAACGCAAAATACTTGTAAAGGGACCCGATGGTCATTTCCTTAATTTTGTGTATTTGCATTTAATAATAGATTAATTCAAATACACATTAATTAATTGTCAAATTGAGATATTTGACTAATATCATAATAATATATATGTATTAAATATTTAATGTAAATATAATACATATATTTAATATATTTGTATTTAATTAATTAATTAATTATTTATTGTTAAATGATTAAATTAATTAAAATATAAATATCTTAAGCTTATGATATTTGTTTTAATGACCAGTTGCAATTGTTGACTAAGTTGAAAATATCATTAAAGTGTAATGATCATTATTTAACAAGTTGGCAAGTTGATTTTCAATAAAGCAAAAATTAGATATTTTGATATTTGGTATATACCAAATTCGGCCAAGGCCAAATTGAAGGGTATATATTGTTTTGTTTTTTTATTAGGGTTTCGTTATCTTCAGCACTTTATCAAAACTCCATTAAAAGAAAGAAAAAGAAGCTAGAGAGAAAGAAAAGGAAAAATCAAAGAAAGCTTGGATTTAAGTAAGTATTTCCAACTTGCTATAAGAGAGAAAAATATTCCTCTTGTTCTCGGAAATATCTTGTGATGTTCTTGAGTTTTTCTATTCTTTATTCTTTGTACTTTTGATGGTTGAAAGTTTGATGAAGGTGTTATGCATGTATGAAGTTGGAAGAATGTTGCTAATGAAGTAGTAAACATTCTTTTCATGGTTTTAAAACCTTGTTGCCATTCTAGAGTTATTGACCCACTCTTAAATGACCTAGAATTGTTCTATAGTTGTTTCATTGTGGTGAGGTTTGATTGTAATGGAAGAAACATGATTGAAACATTAGATTTAACTAATTTGGTCTAATTTGGTAAAAAATGAAAAATTAGGGTTTGAGACCATTTCCAAATTTGGGGCTTTTCATTTATATGGTGTATTTGGATGTGTATATGATGCATGTAAGATATTGGGTTGATTGGATTTGTTTTAATGTGTTTTGAACTTTGGAAGTGCAAAATGCACATTAATCTTCTTCTTGAGGCTCTCGACCTTGGTGGCTAAATTTGTGTTTTTTGTTTCAAATTGTATTTTGACATTTTGGGACATGTTAGATTCATCTTAGAAATGATTTAGAATCATTTAAAATTGCTTTGAACAATTTCGGACTAAAATGAACAAAATGCAAAGTATATGGGTAATTCAGTAATTACACAAAAATATGATTTCTTGTGTAATATTTCATAATTTGATAATTGGACAATTAAATAAATAAGTTTATTTAATTAATCCGAGAAAAAGTTTTGAAATCGGAAAATTTTGATTTTCCACTATTCCGCCGCGTTACCGGATATCCGCAATAAAACTCATTCAGTGTCATCATCACATGCTGCCGACAATACGCGTGCCACGTGTCAGCTTCTCATTCGACCACATCAGCCACGTGCCACGTGTCAGCCATGTGTCACTTACGTGTCAGCCACGTGTCACCTACGTGTCATCCAAGTGGCCGCCATGTGTCGTCCACGTCAGCATCCAACCGAGTCACCGTGCCACGTGTCGCCACATCATCAACAGCCAATCAACGCCCACCACGTGTCAGAATCTCAGTGGACCGATCATACCGTGTTCCACGTGTCGAAATTCCATTGGGCCGATAGATTCCGCGTGCCACGTCAGCAAGTCAACATATCAACGCGCATTGGCCAAGTCAACACGGCCTCGCGTCGCGACACAAGAAGGAATTTGGTGTCACGACGCGAGGCAGTTATGATGCCTATAAATTGAAGCTTTCTGCACCTCATTTGTTGTGCTTTCCTTGGGATTTTTCCCTGATTTTATAAGATAGCATCTATTTTGTAAATTATTAATAATATTTAAATTATGTATTTTTATTTTTCGTTTTTATTACAATATTTTATTTATTTACTTTTATGTTTTGTAGTTAAAATTTCATTGGGGTAAAAGGTGAAACATTTAATATAATTATATAGGTTAATCTCACATAATTATAATATTTAAATTATCATTTAACCGGATTAATTAATGGCAGATTTTATTACTGCCTATATGGTCGGTTTAAATATAAATTACTTTACCGCCTATATGGCTGGTCTTTATGTGACAGATAATTACCGCCTATATGGCTAGTGTAGTTGAACTAAATGGATTACCGCATATATGGCTGGTTTAAATGTTTAACATTATTAATTCATGAGAAAGCAGAACATAAAATAATTTATATATTATAATAAGTGAGATTCCTAAATATGAAATATTAAATGTGGATCCTCTAACCCCCAGCATTTTATTTTTATTCTAGGGAAGTGATGAAACACAATATTCATAAGCTTAATAATTGATTTAATTATATATTGGGTAATTCTTTAGTTTGTTTATTGAGTCTTCTTGTTGCCTGATTACCAATAATATTGATGTGGTAAACTTAAAATGAACTTGGAAAAGAGATTTTAGGTTTCAGCCTTAGATTCAATACCTCACAATCTTCCTTGAGGATAGATAACCCTTTAATAGATTTCCTTACAGGATAGACATATACCAGTCGGGCAGGGGTAGCCATAATTGGAACTTAATCTTAATGAATCCAGGTAATTTGGTTAACATAGACATATTGTTTAATTGGATTATACTGGGTATGTGCAGCTGACCATCGACAGAGGCTTTTGCATAATTTCGTGTTTCAGGTTAGCAAACTGATTTATTACACATATATAAGAGAATCAATTCATCTTTAGGATAATATTGTGTGGAGTCACAACTCTAGATCTTTGAGTCTTTTGTTATTTTCCTTAGTATTTTCTTTTATGTCTTTAAGTATTTTATTGATCAAATCCATATTCAACCAACCAAAAGCAATCATTATCTTCTCCATATAATTAGATACCTGTAAATAAATAGTATCAATAATTAATAACAATAATATGAATTTAGTCCTCATGGGATCGATATTTTTTTACTACTTGAACGATACGTACACTTGCGTTATACATGTGTGTTTACGCCGGTCAAGTTTCTACATAGAGATGTTTATGACAAATAAAAGACTCATAGTAACGATATATGAACTAATCTTAAGAGTTGAGGTATTCACTAATCTTATGTGAAAGTTATGTAACTTTAACACCAACTTGAGTCGTCATTTAATGACTGCATATGGGTGTATGATTAGGTTATGTAACAAACACATGAAGATAATGGAAGACACAATAAAGGATCACCAAACTTAGGATAAATGCATGTTTAGTGAGTTTAGTATTCTGTTGTGTAGTTGCATTTATCATGATGGAAATATAAGGCCATAGACGCATTCCATACTCTAAGTCATTAGTGGAATACTGTTTTGGGTGAAGGATCATATGATATAAAATTGATCGGTGAAATCACACACGTAACGCAAACGCACGTATCGCTCAAGTAATATAAAAATATCGTTCCCATGAGGACTTGATTTCTACCGTTGTTATTAATTATTGATTCTATTTATTTACATGTATCTAATTAGGAAGAGAATTGAATGATTACTTGATTGGTTGATTGAATGTGGATTTTCTAAATAAATAAATACACAAAAGAAAATACTAAGGAAAATAAACAAAAGACACAAATATATATGGTTGTGATTTCACACAATATTATTCTAATGATGAATTGATTCCCTAATACATTTGTAATAAATTAGTTTGTTAACCTGGAACACGAAGATATGGAAAAGCCTCTTCCGATGGTCAGATGCAAACACCCAAAGTAATCCAATTAACTATATTCCTATGTTAACCAAGTTACCCGAATTCATTAAGTTCAAGTTCCAATTGTGGCTACCCCCATTCGACAGGTATATGTCTATCCTGGAAGGAAATCTACCTAAGGGACATCTACCCTAAGGTGAGATCGTGAGTTATTGAATCTAAAGCTGAAACCTAAAATCTCTTTTCCAAGTTCATTTTAAGTTTACCATATCAATCTTATTGGTGATTAGACAACAAGAAGCAATAAGATTAAGATTCAACAAACAAGCCTAAAGTATTACCCATAATATAAAGAAAATCAATAATTAAACTTGTGAATATTGTGATTCATCACTTCCCTAGATAAAAAATAAAATATTAGGGTTAGGGGATCCACCTTTAATATTTCAAATGTAGAAATTTCACTTTATTATAATAGAGAAATTGTCAGTGTTACCTAATTAAGTTAAACCAGCCATAAAGGTGGTGTTATTATTTGTCCATAAATCAGTCATATAGACGGTAATCATTTGTCACCTAAAGATCGACCATATAGGCGATGTCACATTATGTCAAATAAATAAAACCAGCCATTAAGGCGGTATCAACTTTAATCCATATTATTAAATAAAAATTTCCATATTATAAATTAAATGAAATCAATCTACCTTATCATATTAAAGGTTTCACCTTTCCCCCAACAGAAACTAACTACAAAATATAAAAGAAAGTAAAAACACACAAATTATTATTACTAAAAATAAAAATACATAATTAAAATGTAGAAAATAAACACACAAAATACAATCATCAAGTTCCTTATTAGAAACCTCAAGAAAAGTATGAAATTTACAAATGAAATGGTTTGGTATTTATAGGCAAAATTTTGCCTCCACCAAACATGGCACAAAATATGGCACCAAATCCTCCACCACACATGCAAGCATTTTTTGTGGAAGTTTGACAATTTTCATTTTTTTATTTTATTTTATTTTATTTTTTGAAAATGACTTTAATAATTACATATAACACACTTTCAGATTTTTCATCACTTTCGGTCATGAAATCTTCAGAATTTGAAATTCCTATAAACGTCAAAATTGTAGATCTTTGAGTTTTCTTTCATCTGGAACTTGAATCACCTCAATCCGATATCAGAATAAAACGTTATGGCCAAAATACAAAAATTGCGCAAAGTTGAAATTTTTGAAATTATACTTCTTTAGAACGCCATTTCAAGTTTACAACCTCCAAAATCCAAATGTCAAGTCCAGTTTTTACCCTTATTTGTTCCATATCTCATCTTGAATGATTCCATTGAGTCCCGATTTTATTTTATCTATAAAATAAATAAAAACACATTAAAACGTTCATAAAAGCCGAGAAACTATACAAAATATTAAGTAAAATGGACGATAAATATTGATATATTTTCCGCTCATCACACCCTCAAACCTAACATTTTGCTAGTCCTTGAGCAAAACAAAATGAAATAATCAACTAATACTAAATTAATCTAAGCCACTTTCGTAGGGATCACGATTGCATTTAGTGTATGTAACAAGTCTTTAAACCCCTAGGTGTCCCTAGTGGACGAGTTGTAGTCTCGTGAGGGTTTATAGCGACGATACCCACAAACGTTAATGAAATGCACACAAAAGTAAAAAGATAAAATAAAATAAAATAAACAAGTTAGTAGTAACTAAACAAGTGAAACTTCTTATCCAATTTAGTAGTTGTTTTCTTTCTTTCTAAATTACCAAATAAGTGAATTCTCATATTCTTTTACCATTCTCTATATACACAACCAACAAGGTATTAATCAAATCATTGTGTCCACAATATTCATAAGTGTAGTTGAAAAGAGAGTAATATTTTTGTCCAAAAGTTATATCAAAATTCACACCTTTTTTGGCAATGAAATATATATATATATTTTTTAAATAACATCTTTAATCCATATAACGAGTTTTGGGCCAGTGACTCCCAAACTAGTTGGTTTTAGGGCACTAGGTGTTAAGACACCCATACGGACTTAATTACTCGGATTTCATATGTCTTTTTTTTTAACATCTTCAATCCATGTAGCGAGTTTTGGGTCAGTGACTCCCAAACCAGTTGGCTTTAGGGCACTAGGTGTTAAAACACCCCTACGGACTTAATTACTCGGATCTCATATATATTTTTTTATTAATATACACAATATTTTTTTATTCCATCGCTTTTTTAGATGATTCCTCCAATGAAACTAGAGCTCATGTCCGTATGTTACCATTATGTTGATAATACCTGTCAACTGAGCATATGAAGATCTAATTTAGTCAGTACTATGGAGAATTCACAAATTAAATAATTCAAAAGGAAATAAACAAAAATTAACTTGTTACGAAATAGGTTGAGATATGTCTCAGGAGTGAAAATTCCTTACATAACTATCTCAAACATAATTTCACCTGGTTAGTCAAAAATATCAAACAGAAAACCACTTTTTTTTTAAATTTACACAAAATAATAACAAAACAAAATAAATAAAAACAAATAAGTCAAGTATTCCATCCCCCAAACCTAATTGAGACATTGTCCCCAATGTCCGAAAAAGAAGAAGAATGGTTTAAAAGATATCACATGGTTAGTGCAGATTTGACAATTACAGTTATACAAAATTACAGATTAAGATCTAAATCTAATTTACGCTTCTTGCCACGATCGCTATCAAACCAGTTCAACTTGGAAACAATGGGGTCGATTTTGGTTCATACGCTAAGAGTTGGTCAATTAATTCATTGGCTTTTCTTGCAGTTAGGAATATGTCTTTTACAGGTTTCGAGATGAGCCCAAGTTTGTCAGCATCTGCAAGAAATACAAAAAGAAAATCGAAAAATCCATCCACATTAAATAATCCAATGGGTTTCTAGTGGATGTTCAAATTTTCCCATGATGCAACTGTGAATATTTCTTCCAACGTGCCTAGCCCTCCTGGTAAAGCAATGAAAGCGTCAGCGTGATTGACCATTTCAATAAGTTGTTTAGACATGTCTGAGACAATGCATTCCTCTCAATTTGAATCTCCGATAATGTCTGTATCTGCTAATGGTTTTGGAATGATTCCCAAAATATGGATGCCACCTTCTTGCACGACTTTTGAAACACATCCCATTAATCCAAGATTGTCACTACCATATACTAAGTGCATGTTTCGTTCTGCAATAACTCTCCCCAATTCTTTTGCAGCCTCCATAAATTCTGGTTTAGACCCAGAGTTAGATCCACAAAACACACAGATATGAGTAACTCGTTGCTTGGAAGTGGTTTCCATTTCTCTCTTATCTGAATTTCATCTGGATGTGTCGAAGAGAAGAATGACGAGCTGAATTTATACATCATGAAAAAGGGTGAGTAATACTAGCACTAGTACCTGTCAAATGACAATTGTTAAAATAAATCGTGAAAGTCAAAAAGTATAGATCTTGTCGAAGAAAATAAAGAAAATTACAATAGAAAAGCAAATCGAAGCAATTATTTAAGGCAATGGAATTGTGTATGCAATACGCTTCTCGCTTGGTATATAAATTCATTAGGATGCGTCTCAAGAATTCATTCCTTACTCAACCATCACTAATGAATTAAATTTCATCTTTTTGATTGCCAAACACCATTCCTCCAGTCTTGCTTTGCCTTAAATGCTCCGTTTGTGCTTTTCCCTGAAAATATCACACAAAATTAAAAACTCTACAACATGTATACACAAAATAAAACCTAAATTGCAATAATAAAAATTGCATGGGTTGTCTCCCTGCTAGCGCTAAATTTTTCATCTTCAGCCAGACGTTACTGAAGTTCATTTGTCAATGAGGTTTCAGCGTGGTTTTGGATGTCCAATTAGAGACAATCCCATTAGCGTTGCTTTTGAAGGGTCTCTGACCGGTGTAATCACACGCGTATAACGCAAACGCACGTATCGTTCAAGTAGTATAAAAAGTATCGATCCCACGATGACTTAATACCTAATCTATTAATTTTATGAGGTCAAATGATTACTAGTATCTAACAGATTGATTGATTGATTTGAAATGGTGATGATTCTAAATTTAAAAACAAGTAAATAAAATTCACGAAAGTAGGTTTAAGAAAATTAAATATTAAGGAATTATCTAGGGTTGTGAATCTTTCTAATATCTTTAAAAGATGAAGTGTTATTTCATGTTTGTGTAATAAATTGGTTTACTAACCTGGAACACGAAATTATGCGAAAGCCTCTGTCGATGGTCAGACGCAAATACCCAATATAACCCAATTGAACCATATGTCTATGTCACCAAATTACCCGGATTCATTAAGATTAAGTTCCAATAAAGGTACCCCCGCCCGACAGGTATATGTCTATCCTGTAAGGAATCTATTAAAGGGTATCTATCCTTAAGGAAGATCGTGAGCTATTAAGTCTAAGGCTGAAACCTAAAATTCCTTTGTCAAGTTTATTTTAGATTTACCAGATCAATCTTATTAGTGGCCAATTAACAAGACGCATTAGCTTAAGACTTAATAAGTAAACCTTTAAATTACCCAAACTACAAAATAACCCCTTATAAACCGGTAATATTAGAATTCATCACAACCCTAGATAACTAACTTAGTTATGACACTTAACTAGGGCGAGTAAAAACTTAAAAATAAAAGACATAAAGTAAAATGCTGAAAAGTAAATAAAGAAAATTGCAATAAAAAAAATACTAGGGCTAGAGGATCTACTTTTATCACTACTATTTTAGATATCTCTCTTAATATAATATATTAACTTGTGTGATATTACCAACAAGCCATATAGGCGGTAACCTGATTAAGTCAAATTAAGTCCAACCAGCCATTAAGGCGGTAATAAATTATTTGTCATATCTAGCCATATAGGCGGTAAATTACCAACCGACCAACCAGGCGGTATCCTTGCTTAGTCAAATTAAAATAAATTTAATATCAATTACCAACCGACCAATATAGCGGTATCCTCATTAAGTCACATTTTAAATAGTGAATATATTATAATTAGGGAGATTAATCTAAATAGCAGTAATAAAAGTTGTACCTTTCACCATAGCAGTGGGAAGTTACCTCCTCATAGATGAATAGTAAAGACTGAAAAAGTAAAGAAAGTAAAATAATATTACAGAACGTAATTAAAATTAATTACAAAACTGAAATTTAAAGAAAACTAGATATAAAACTCTCTATTTACATCATAGAAATCAGAGAGGAAGGTGCTTCTGAAACTGAAACCTCGAGCTGAATTTATAGGTGTTGATGGGGTCTCCGCGTCGCGACGCGCAAGCTTCATGCGTCACGACGCAACATGTGTCAGCTTCTGGTAGGTCCGATGAGATTCTTATCCAATGATGTGGCGATGTGGATGATTAACTCAATAATTGAGCTGACGTGGCAATGACGTGGAGGTGACGTGGTGATAATGTGGTGACACGTGGCGATAGTGATTGTCGGCACCGTAGGATTACGACACGTGGCACGTTGTGATTGGCAGATGATGACGTGGAGGTGACGTGGCGGTGACGTCAGCATCCAACCATTTGATGATTTCTTTCTTCACGACCTCCTTCATGATTGGATTGAGTCTCCGTTGATGCTCCACTGTGGGTTTGTACTCATCGTTCATCAGAATCTTGTGTATGCAAAATGATGGACTAATGCCTCGAATGTCTACTATAGTCCAGCCAATGGCTTTCTTGTGCTCTCGTAATACTCTCAACAACTTTTCTTCTTGCTCCAATATTAGTGAAGAAGAAATAATAATAGGTAATTCAGAAGAGTTTCCAAGAAATGCATACCTGAGATGGCTCGGAAGTAACTTCAGCTCCAGCTGTGGTGGTTCTTCAATCGAAAGCTTGATTCGATCTTTCTTTGGAAGTTCCAGACTTTCAACTGGTGGTGTTGACTTGAAACGGAATGACTTGTCAAGATAGTTGATACATTCCAGGATTTCAGCATCTAGCTCGCTGTAAGTCATGTTGGTGATGCAAGCTTCAAGTGTATCTGTGGGATTTGGCTCGGTATCCTGAACGATATTATCAACAACATCAATTTTGAAACATTCTTCTTCCTTTTCATTGCTCGGGAATTTCATGGCTTTGAAAACATTAAAAGTAACTTCTTGGTCTTGAACTTTCATGGTCAGTTCTCCTTTTTGTACATCAATAACAGTTCATCATGTCGCCAAGAATGGTCTTCCAATAATGATAGGTACATCTTTGTCTTCTTCCATGTCAATGATAATGAAATCTGCTGGGAGAATCATTTTATCGACTTTGACCAGCACATCTTCAACAACACCTCTTGGAAATGCGAGTGTTCGATCAGCAAGTTGCAACGAGACTGAGGTAGGCACTGCTTCTCCAATTTGTAGTTTCCTGTAAATAGAAAAAGACATCAAGTTAACACTAGCACCTAAATCACATAAAGCCTTACCGATGTAATGTTCTCCAATGGTGCATGAGACAATAAAACTGCCAGGATCTTTCAACTTCGGGGGAAGTTTCCTTTGAATAATGGCATTGCATTCTTCCGTCAATGCGACTTTCTCGTAATCTCTCAATCTTCGTTTTCGCGAAAGAATATCTTTCATGAATTTGACATAGCTGGGCATTTCTTCCAAGGCTTCTGTAAATGGGATGTTGATGTGCAGCTTTTTGAAAACCTCTAAGAAACGAGCAAACTGCTTGTCCAGTTTATTTTTCTGAAGACGCTGTGGAAAAGGTGGAGTGATTTGATCTTTTTCCTTTGCTTCTTTTTCCTCCATCTGTTGCTCTGCTTCTTTTGGAATTTCTTCAATGGATGCCTTGATTCCAACATCTTTGTTGATATCAGTACAGCTTTTCAAAGTAAAGGCTTGACATTGTTCCTTCCCTCGATTCCTTGGATTTGGTTCTGTGTTGCTGGGAAGATTTCCTGGCGGTCTGTAACTTTGATTGTCCAATTTGATTCTCCGGTGCTTTGATGGAAGCAGATTGGCTTTGAAATATAACATCATATGTTGTTTGTTGCATTTTGAACATCTCTGCAATCCATTCTTCCATTTCTGGTTCTTTTTCATGTTCCTGGCCTTTGTTCTATTGTTGAAATCCTGGTGGTGGATAGTTCTTTTGCCCTGAATTGTTGCTCCATGAGAAATTGGGATGATTCCTCCACCATGGGTTGTAGGTGTTGGAATATGGATTGTTCCCCTGTCTGTTGAAATTGTTGACATAATTCATCATCTCTTCAAGTTGATTTGGTTCTGGTGCTCCTCCATATGGTGAACTTATGGATCCAGTGCTGAGAGTCTCCATGAATTTGCATATCTGATCCAGCTTGACGTTGACTGCTGTATTGGCTCCAACTTCAAAAATTCCTGCAATTCTTTGGATCATGCTCCTTTCTGTTGGCCACAAGGAATTGTTGTTGGCCATTTCTTCGATTAGGTCCCAGGCTTGATCTTCTCATTTTGCCATTAAAGCTCCTCCAGCAACAGCATCGATTGTGGTTCTCATCAGTCCAGAAAGTCCATTATAGAAAGTTTGGACTTCAAGCCATTTTGGAATCTCATGGTGAGGACATTTCCGGAGCAAATCTTTGTACCTTTCCCAAGCTTCGTCGAGAGTTTCTGAGTCTTGTTGCACAAAGGATGTGATGTCATTCCTCAGCTTTCCAGTTCTGGCTGGTGGAAAGTACTTTGCAAGAAATTAGGTGGCTAAAGTGTTCCAAGTTGTGATGGAACCTGCTAGTAGTGAATGTAGCCAAGCTTTAGCTCTGTCCTTCAAGGAGTATGGAAAAACTCGCAGTCTCATTGCTTCTTCAACTTCTCGGTTGTAATTGAAAGTGCCGCAAACTTCCAGAAAGTTGATGATGTGGGTATTAGGATCTTCAGTTGCTTTCCCCCCAAACTGCACTGACTGTTGAATCATCTGAATGCATGTTTTGATGTCACACGTATTTACTGGTAAATGAGGAAGTACAATACAGGAAATGAAGCCGTCGACCACCGGAATGGTTCTGTCTCGAATGGGTATTGGTGGTGCAACTTCCAAAGGTTCAGGTTCCATGTTGACTAAAGCTTCTTGGCCTTCACGCATTTCCCTTCTCAACTGTCTGATGGTTCTTTCAATTTCTGGGTCAAGCGGTCGGAGTTCAAACCTCATGGTTCGTCTCATGTAGTGTTTGAGAACCTGAAACACAAGAAAACAGAAATAATAAGTAAAAAGAAATTAGATACAAGTAAAGGTATCTAACCCCTAAACTAATAGTAAAAGATAAATAAGTCCCCAGCAACGGCGCCAAAAACTTGACCGGCGTAATCACACGCGTATAACGCAAGCGCACGTATCGTTCAAGTAGTATAAAAAGTATCGATCCCACGAGGACTTAATACCTAATCTATTAATTTTATGAGGTCAAATTATTACTAGTATCTAACAGGTTGATTGATTGATTTGAAATGATGATGATTCTAAATTTAAAAACAAGTAAATAAAATTGCACGAAAGTAGGTTTAAGAAAATTCAATATTAAGGAACTATCTAGGGTTGTGAATCTTTCTAATATCTTTTAAAAGATGAAGTGGTTATTTCATGTTTGTGTAATAAATTGGTTTACTAACCTGGAACACAAAATTATGCGAAAGCCTCTGTCGATGGTCAGACGCAAATACCTAGTATTACCCAATTGAACCATATGTCTATATCAACCAAATTACCCGGATTCATTAAGATTAAGTTCCAATAAAGGTTACCCCCGCCCGACAGGTATATGTCTATCCTGTAAGGAAATCTATTAAAGGGTTATCTATCCTTAAGGAAGATCGTGAGCTATTAAGTCTAAGGCTGAAACCTAAAATTCTTTTGTCAAGTTTATTTTAGATTTACCAGATCAATCTTATTAGTGGCCAATTAACAAGACGCATTTAGCTTAAGACTTAATAAGTAAACCTTTTAATTACCCAAACTATAAAATAACCCCTTATAACTCGGTGATATTAGAATTCATCACAACCCTAGATAACTAACTTAGTTATGACACTTAACTAGGGCGAGTAAAAACTTAAAAATAAAAGACATAAAGTAAAATGCTGAAAAGTAAATAAAGAAAATTACGACATGTGGTGATAATGTGGCGACACGTGGCGATAGTGATTGTCGACACCGTAGGATTTCGACACGTGGCACGTTGCGATTGGCTGATGATGATGTGGCGGTGACATGGCGAGTTGACTCGGTCAGCTACTGATGTGGACGATGACATGTCCGACACGTGGGATGATACGTGGCGACATGTGGCGATGGTGATTGTCGGCACCATAAGATGATGACACGTGGCACGACGCACGTTAGCGGATTTTTGTGATGTTGACACGTGGCAGGTGCACTTTAGCAAGTCAAACTTTTCAGATTCTGACACGTGTCCCCCGACGCACGTTAGCAGCTCATGGCGCATCTTAGGCGTCGCGACGCGCAAAATTACCAAATTACCATTTTCTCCGTTTTTCACTGTTTTGGCCCCAAATCACCTCCAGAGAGTCCTGAAACTTTATTTATCTACAAAATATTCACAAAACTCAAGAAACTATACAAAATATTAAGTTAAATGAGTGGGAAATATTGATATAATTACCACACATCAGTCTCTTCCAACGGTAAAGTAGCAAAAAGAATTTTGTCTTATTTAGTGCTCGTGCCACCTTTTTAATCTTTGTCGCTCCAGTGGTTCCTGAAATAAAGTAAAGAAAATCAGGAGGTCTCGTATGATGTTTGACTTTGAATGGGAGTTCTATTCTGTCAACCTTCTGGGCGGTGTCTTTGATTTGTACTCCCCAACACAGTGTTGTTTCTCCTGAATGCATGAGATCTTCAATATGGTCAAACATTTGCTCCTTCATTTCTTATGTATCTTGCTCAATCATTTCTTCACTGATGTATTTTAAAATTTCCGTATTCAACTTTTCATCTGTCATCTGTGAAATGCATGCTTCATAAGTGTCAACCTGAGGATGTAAAGATTTGTCTGATTGTAGATTTTTATCCTCTGTGGTTGGTATGAATGGTTCGGGTAGCTCTTCTTCAAAAACTAGTGCAATGCATGCTCCAAGATCTTCATTTTGATGATGCAAAGTTTCATCCTCACTTATTGGTGTAGTTGGTACAAACAGCTCTGCTTCTTGTTCCTCATCAAAGTCTAATCAAGATCAAATTGAGATTCTGCTGGTTTGGACTCCAGAACTGATACCTCAGATTCTTGATACTGCTCAGCCTCTTCCTCTATTAATGTGTCATCGTGGAATGCTTGATATTTGAAGGCTTCGTCACTTTGTTATGAAAATGCTCCTTGAGGTATGTAGCTCTGGTTTTCTGTTAATTGTCTCGCTTGATCTGTCATTCTTTGTAAGATTGCTGCTTGGTTTTCTATTTAACTCTGAAACATTTCAGCTATTGTATCCAACTTTTCATCTTGTTTCTTGATCTAATATTTGAGCATGTTAATCACTCGATCTTCCTCTGATGGTTTTGGTTCTTGATGAAGATTGTAGGTGGATGGTGGATAAGATGAAGAATAAGGTTCAGTGAAATATGATGGTTCTTCGTACCATGAAAGATTCTGATAATTCTGCCACCCTGAATTTTAAAGGTATATGCATTGATCGCTCGGCTGGTTACCATCACATATCTCACATCTCCCCATTGCGTTCTGAAATGGTTGGACAAATATTGTATTGATTGGTTCTGACATCTAGTGATAAATGGGCTGAACATCAGGCCTCGAAAAATCGGACTGCTGCTCCCTGATATGCGGTGTATCTTCACCTCGTAAAGCTCGTAATTCTTCCATCGCCCAATAGTGATCCATTTTTTCAACCACCTGAAAAATAAAAGAAAGAATAAAAAATACAAATAAAAATAAAGAAAATTAGATACAAGTAAAATAGATAGCTTAAAAATTAATAACGCAAGAAAAATAAGTCCCCGGCAACGGCGCCAAAAACTTGATCGGTGAAATCACACATGTAACGCAAGCGCACGTATCGCTCAAGTAGTATAAAAATATCGATCCCACGGGGACTTAATTTCTACTGTTGTTATTAATTATTGATTCTATTTATTTACAGGTATCTAATTAGGAAGATAATTGAATGATTGCTTGATTGGTTAGTTGAATGTGGATTTTCTAAATAAATAAATACACAAAACAAATACCACGGAAAATAAACAAAAGACAAATATCTAGGGTTGTGATTTCACACAATATTATTCTAATGATGAGTTGACTCCCTTATATATTTGTAATAAATTAGTTTGTTAACCTGGAACACGAAGATATGCAAAAACCTCTTCCGATGGTCAGATGCAAACACCCAAAGTAACTCAATTAACTATATTCATATGTTAACCAAGTTACCCGAATTCATTAAGTTCAAGTTCCAATTGTGGCTACCCCCGCCCGACAGGTATATGTCTATCCTGAAAGGAAATCTACCAAAGGGACATCTACCCTAAGGTGAGATCGTGAGTTATTGAATCTAAGGCTGAAACCTAAAATCTTTTTTCCAAGTTCATTTTAAGTTTATCACATCAATCTTATTGGTGATCAAGCAACAAGAAGCATTAAGATTAAGATTCAATAAACAAGCCTAAAGTATTACATGTAATATAAAGAAAATCAATTATTAAACTTGTGAATATTGTGTTTCATCACTTCCCTAAATTAAAAATAAAATGTTGGGGTTAGGGGATCCACATTTAATATTTCAAATGTAGAAATCTCACTTTATTATAATATAGAAATTATCAGTGTTACCCAATTAAGTCAAACCAACCATAAATGCGGTGTTATTATTTGTCCATAAACCAGCCATTTAGGCGGTAATCACATGTCACCTAAAGATCGACCATATAGGTGGTGTCACATTAGGTCAAATAAATAAAACCAGTCATTAAGGCGATATCAATTTTAATCCATATTATTAAATTATAATTTCCATATTATAAATTAAGTGAGATTAATCTACCTTATCATATTAAAGGTTTCACCCTTCCTCCAACAGAAATTAACTACATAATATAAAAGAAAGTAAAAACACACAAACTAATATTACTAGAAATAAAAATAGATAATTAAAATACAAGAAATAAACATACAACATACAATCCTCAAGTTCCTTATTAGAAACCTCAAAGAAAGTATGAAATTTACAAATGAAATGACTTGGTATTTATAGGCAAAATTTTGCCTCCACCAAACATGCAAGCATTTTTGGTGGAAGCTTGACAATTTTTATTTTATTTTATTTTTTTGAAAATGACTTTAATAATTACACATAACACACTTTTCGATTTTTCATCATTTCGGTCATGAAATCTTCAGAATTCGAAATTCCTATGAGCGTCAAAGTTGTAGATATTTGAGTCTTCTTTCATCTGGAACCTGAATCACCTCACTCTGATATCGGAATAAAAAGTTATGGCCAAAATATGACAATTGCGCAAAGTTAAAATTTTTGAAATTGTACTTCGTTAGAACGCCATTTCAAGTTTCCAACCTCCAAAATCCAAATGTCAAGTCCATTTTTTGCCCTTATTTGTTTCATATTTCGTCCTGAATGATTTCATTGTCTCGATTTTATTTTATCTATAAAATAAATAAAAACACATCAAAATGTTCATAAAACCCGAGAAACTATACAAAATATTAAGTAAAATGGGTCGTAAATATTGATATATTTTCCGCTCATCAAAAATTATTTACGAAAAGGTTATATTCCTTCTTATTCGAGGGTTATGATACATTGTTAGGTATCACCCATAATCATTAGAATATAGCAATCATATAATGGTGTTTATTGGAGGATAGATTATGTTGACTTAGTTTATCAAATTACATTCTATATCCGACTTGAGAACAAACCTAATGGGTCACATATATAAAGTACACAAGTCTTTGATGATGTAATGTAGTAGAATCTGTTAGGAATGGTGCTCTGAACGCCAATTTCTTATGTATTTCCCTGTAAATATTTTTTGTAAATATTTTATTAATGAATAAAATAGACAGTTTCTTTAATATAAATTCTTTTATTATATGGTAAAGACGTAAATGACCATAGAGTGATTGGTTATGATACAGTTACAAAAGCGTCGCAACTGACATTGAGCGGTATCATAACAATATCAGTATTTAACTGTTCCTGGTCAAGGTTTACAATTACTTGGTCAGTAAGTAAACTCGTTGAGACTAGTACGTGTCGTATATTATAATGTTGGATTCTAATGGTTTCTCAATGAACCGTGAGTCTTGTGAGACTCATATAGACACGTAGGTGTTTATATCAGATAAACACAGAACGACTCACCGAAGATTCTTAATAGATGGTACACCAACGTCAATAAGAATCTTCTCGGGTTGAGTGAGCATAGTGATCCCCCGACTTGAGGTACCACTGTGGATATATGAGGTATCCTCCACACTTTGATGGGAGTCACGTCACCGATCTATTTAGATCAGACCTCCGCCTGTTCGTTGGGTGTGGACTGATCCTAATGATATCATGTGCGTATCAAGATAGGATCCGTCAGTTTTGTGTACAGAGCATAGGTATCCAAATTAGCAATCTGTTAAATCCATGGGCCCGTGGTACAATGTAGAAATCCGTTCTAAGTGTTATTTAAGTTATTGCTAATAGAATCGTCGACGGGATTATACCTAAGAGATTTGACGTTTATATCTTTATCTCTAGGATAATCCGGATACTTGTGACGGAAGGATTATACGTATACAGTGACCTCGACCTGTATGGTTCAGAGATTTTATCTGTGTTCGTCATAATTTACGGGTGGGTAAATTATGGACATGAAATTGGATTCCGTGACGGATATGCCTGAACCTAGAGAGTCTCAATAATGAAATATACTTGTTGGGCACTAGGGCAACTTTTATAAATAATACAGATTATTTATAAGTCGTTTAACGGTTAAATGAAGATACATGCTTTTGGCCATTTATTAAATGTCGAATTATGATATTTGACATTTATAATTAATATATGTATTTTGATTATTTATTGTAAAAATAATACATATATTTTGAGATATTTATATTTAATTATTTATTTGTTCAATTGTTGAATAATTAAATCAATTAAATATTTAATATCCATTTTCTTATAAAGATAAGATAAATGGCATTATTTGATTGGAAAATATGGCCATTTATAATTGGTTATTTTTGGCATTATTTGATTGGTTTATTTGAGATAAGTATTGACTTATTTTGGTATTTGATACCACAAATTTTAATTAAAACATTTTCCAATTAATTAAACAAAAATTGAAAATTGGTGGCTATTATTTTTCCAAAAAATTCGGTAATTTGGGATTATTATTTAAGCCAATTTTTGTTTTTGTTTCGTCATTCTATCAACCCTAAAAATCATATACAAAATAAAGAAAGAGGAAAAAAGAAGAAAAACCTTGTAAATTTGGAATTTTGGTAAGTTTTTTCATACTTTTTCTTCTTGAAAAATTGTTTCTTTTGTTCTAAGCTTCAATATGATTAGCTTAGTTTTTCCTCTACTTTCTCATGGTTGTATTTTGATGTTTGGGAGTTTGATTTGAAGATGAAAGCTGTATATAATTAAGTTTGCTTTAAAATTATTTATTAAGCATACTTTAGCCACTCTTGGTGTATTTCATGTTGGTGAGACTCAATTAGTGTAGAAATAATTGAATTAAAGCTTGAAATGATTTAATTTGGTGTTAATTTGATTAATTTATGAAATTGTGAAATTAGGGTTTCAAACCTTCACCAAATTTTGGGATTTTCATATATGTGATGAGTTTAGATGTATATATGATGTATATAAAATTTGGGAATTTTTGGAATTGATTTTGGCATGTTTTGAACATAAATGACCAAATTGTAAATTCTTGAATATTGAGGGACCATTCGGCAATTTAGGAAAATTTTCTTTCTGAAATTGAAAATCTGAAATTTCATGTATAAGACATGAATTAATCATTTTGGAATTGATTTAGAATCAATTAAAATTATTTTTGACTATTTTGGACTAAAATGATTAAAATTCAAAGTTTTTGGATAAATTGGTAATTTCTGAAAAATCTAATTTTTTTGGGATTTCAGTTATTATGTATTGAGTAATTGAAATAAATTATTTTATTTTAATTACCCAAGAAAAATAATTGCAATCGAAAAATTTTGATTTTCCGCGATCCGCTGCGTTTACCCGAATTACCACCCAAAACCCCAACAAAATTGGTATCAGAGCATGTTTGAACCTCGACACATGATATGAATAAGCCCTTAAATTCATTGTTTTAATTATTTTTTTACATGATACATGCTTGTATTTATTTAATTTGATTAAATTAAATATGTTTCATCTTTACGGAAAATCCATGTTTTAATAAGGTTTTGAAAGTAGTATGTATTGGATGCATATTTCTTGGTCCTCCTTATCAATACGGTTTGTGGATATCTGTTCTATGGTTGCATCCGAGGTCGTGCCAAAGCAGTGAGGGTGTAGTTGATAGAAATTTATCCATACCGGATGTATATGAGATACTAGATAAATTCAAGCTAAAACGGAAATCCTGAACGTGCCAAAGCTGTCAGGACTACGCAAGTATCTTGAATTTGTCATTGAAAAGTTTAACCTTGGTACGCCTCCTTCTGAACGTACCAAAGATGTCACAACGAGAAACGGCCAGGACCGAAATCCAAGAGTCACTATTGAGTGATTGATAATGTGTTATCTACCTAATGAATATACGTAGGCGAGAACGTGCCAAAGCTGTGAGCTGAAATATATTCATGGGATCCACCTTTCGCTATTAAATTTAATTTGGTTAATTGTATGATTGCATTTTGTTTGGGGATTACAGAATTGCATGTTATAGTGGGAGGGGCATTTTTAGATTAAAAATCCATGATCTATTCATGCTTTGTTTGATTTATATTATTATGAAACTGTTATGTCTGCTAACCATTTTTTCGCTATCTATATGATAGATTTGCGATGGCGGCACCTGCTTCTAAACCTTTTGCGCGTATTCTGGATACGAACAAGCTTAAGGGCGCCGAAAACTTCGCAGATTGGGATTTGGATCTGAGAATTATTCTTTGGTCTGAACAAATAGAATATGTGTTGGAAGGTCCGTTGCCACTGGCGATAGCACCTGAGGCTACACCAGAGGAACATGAGACTCTCCAAAAATGGAGAGATGATGACAGACGTATCAAATCATATATTCTCAGTTCCTTGGGACCAGAGCTTAAGAGGCAATATTTTGGAATGCCCGATGCGTATACTATGATGACGCAGTTGAGAGAATCCTTTATGAACCAAGAACATGTCTCAGTTCATAAGATTGCTATGGAAGTGTTCCATGCAAAGTTGGAAGATGGACATGTTGTGAGCCCTCATATGCTTCATCTGACCGATTTGATCGAACAGTTGAGGCACTACAATTTCCCTCTTAATGACACTTTAGGACGAAGTGTCATCCTTGCATCTCTACCGGGGTCATATCGCCAATTTGTGATGTATTTCAACATGAATGAGATTAGCTGTACTTACTAAGAGCTGCATCATATGCTAGTAACAGCGGAGGAAGATTTGAGGAAGGGAGTACTAACTCGCCCTCCTAAACCCACTGCTCTTCCCACTTCTTCCCATTCTAAACAGAAAGGGAAGAAGAAGAATGGGAAGAAAAAGAAGGGTACAAATCTTCCACCCCAGGGTAAGATATCTAAACCCAAGAGAGCTGTTGAAGACAAATGCCACCACTGCAGCAAGATTGGCCACTGGAAACGGAACTGTCCCCAATATTTGGCGCAAATCAGAAAGGAAAGAGCATCTACTTCAGATACTTTTATTTTTCCCATTATTGATATCTCTTTAGCTTGTGAAGCTATGTCATCCAGTTGGATTTTTGATTCTGCTTGTCCGATTCACATTTGCAATTCGTTGCAGGTGCTGAAGGAAAATAGACGGCTAAAATATGGGGAGATGCAATTGCGGTTCGGGAGTGGTGACTCTTTGGATGCAGTTGTTGTGGGCTTATGTGAGATTCCACTGCCCAGTGAAAGCCTTTTGTTGCATGACTGTTTTTTTGTACTTGGATGTGTTGCGAACATTATATCGCTTTTTGTATTAGATACCGATGGCTATAATGTAAATATTAAAAATCGTTCTTTGTATTTATATGATAGATATAATGTTCAGATCCTTGTTTGTCCAAATGAGCATGGTCATTACATTTTGCATACCACTCAAGATATCTTTAATGTTGGAATTAATAAACGTAAAGTATCTGATATAAATAATACTGAACTAGATATAAATAATACTTAACTATGGCATATGAGGTTGGGTCATATAGGCGTGAAATGCCTAACCCAGATGGTTAGGAATGGTTTGATATCGAATCTCACCATTGAACCTTATCCAACTTATGAATATTGTATTCGGGGTAAAATGACCAAAGCCCCATTTTCGGGTGTAGGACACTGAGCCGCTGACTTATTGGAACTAATACATTCTGATGTATGTGGTCCCATGAGTCAAACTGCTCACAGTAGTTTTTCCTACTTCGTTACCTTTACCGATGATCTGTCGCGGTATGGTTATGTTTATGTGATGAAACAAAAATCGGAAAGCTTTGAAAAGTTCAAAGAATTCCGAAATGAAGTAGAAAAATAAACTGGTAAATATATTAAATGTCTTCGATCAGATCGGGGCGGTGAATATATGAGCGGTGAGTTCAACGATTATTTAAAGGAGAATGGGATTCTCGCTCAATATACTCCTCCAGGTACTCCACAGCACAATGGGGTGTCCGAAATGAGAAATCGGACTTTATTGGATATGGTCCGTTCGATGTTGAGTTTGACAGATTTGCCCTATTATTTATGGGGTTGTGCTATTTTAACTGTTGCACATCTTTTGAATAAGATTCCTTCCAATGATGTTTCTACAACTCCATATGAGATATGGACTGGTAAGAAACCGAATCTTAATTATGTTAAGATTTGGGGCTGTCCTGCCTATGTCAGGGTGGCTCAGCAGGATAAGCTTTTACCTCGACGGCAGAAGTTTAGGTTTGTTGGATATCCTTCAAATACGAAAGGATATTTGTTCTATGATACCGAGCATCGAAATGTGTTCGTAGCTCGCTTCGTAAAATTTCTTGAGGAATAATTTTTGTCTGAATGAGGTAATCATAGACAGGTTGAACTTGATGAAGCACAACCTGGAACCAACGAACTAGTGGAGGAACCTGATGTTCAAATAGATGAAGGGCCTTCAACACACACACTCTGTAGGTATCAAAGGGTGTCTAAACCTCATGAACGCTTGTATTTGATATAAGAAAAGATCCTGGATGTTCTCTTAGTCGAAGAGACTGACCCTTATACCTATAGAGAAGCGATATTGGACATCGACTCCGCGAAGTGGCAAGAGGCCATGAAATCAGAGTTAGACTCTATGCATCAGAATCAAATCTAGGACTTGGTTCCTCTTCCTGAAGGAATTGTTCATATTGGCAGTAAATGGATTTATAAGAAGAAGCGTGGGCCTGATAGAAAGGTTGAAACCTTTAAGGCCAGACTGGTAGCTAAAGGTTACACTCAACGACCTGGTGTTGACTACGATGAAACCTTTTCACCAGTTGCGATGCTAAAGTCTATAAGGATTTTATTGTCTATTGTTGCTTACCATGATTATGAGATTTGGCAAATGGATGTCAAAACGAATTTTCTTATTGGGTTTCTTGACGAAGAAATCTATATGGAACAGCCGGAGGGTTTTGTGTCCAACGAAACCTCATGCATGGTTTGTAAGCTTAAAAAGTCCATTTATGGACTTAAACGAGCTTCGCAAAGTTGGAGTCTTCGATTCGATGAGATTATTAGATTGTCTGGTTTTCTTAAGAATGTAGAAGAATCATGTGTGTACCGGAAGGTCAGTGAGAGTATGATTATATTTTTAGTTCTTTATGTTGATGACATCCTAATCATTGGGAATGATATAGGAATGATGATAGGCGTCAAAGCTTACCTCTGTAAGAATTTCTCCATGAAGGACCTGGGTGAAGCTTCTTATATCTTGGGTATATAGCTCTATAGAGATAGAGACATGAAGCTTATTGGGTTATCTCAATCGACGTGCATAGATAAGATCTTAGAACGTTATAATTTTACTAACTGTAAGACAGCAAACATAACGTTCAGACATGGCATTCATCTTACGAAGAAGATGTGTCCGCAAACAGAAGATTAGAATGTCTAATCAACCTTATGTTTCGTGTTTAGGTAGCATAATGTATGCCATGTTATGTACGAGGCCTGATATTAGCTACACGGTTAGTGTAACCAGTAGATATCAGTCCAACCCAGGAAATGACCATTGGATGGCTGTTAAACATATCCTGAAGTATATTAAAGGTACTAAGGATAAGTTTATCATTTATGGAGGAAATGAACTGCATGTTAATAGGTATATGGATTATGATTTCCAATCGGATCCCGATGATAGAAAGTCTACATCAGGATTCGTATTTACTCTTAACGGAGGTGCAGTTTGTTGGAAAAGTTCCAAACAGGGGTCTACAACTGATTCCACCACAAAGGCAGAATATATTGATGCTTCTGAAGCTGCAAAAGAAGCTGTTTGGCTTATGAATTTTATCACAGAACTGGGAGTTGTCCCAAGTATCGAGAATTTGATTCCGCTATACTGTGATAATACTGGTGCCATTGCGCAAGTAAAAGAACCGATGGCGCATCAGAAGTCGAAGCATGTGGAATGAAAGTACCACATTATTTGAGAGATTGTGTCGCGAGGTGACATTGTCGTGTGCAAAGTTCCTAGTGAAGATAATGTAGCAGACCCGCTCACGAAGTCCATACCTCCGAAGTTATTTGATAAGCATGTGGAGTCGATGGGTATTAGATACAATCGATATTGGCACTAGAGCAAGTGAGAGATTTTGTTAAGGTTGGTGCTTTGAGCGCCAATTTCTTATGTATTTCCCTGTAAATATTTTTTGTAAATATTTTATTATGAATAAAATAGACAGTTTCTTTAATATAAATTCTTTTATTATATGGTAAAGACGTAAATGACCATAGAGTGATTGGTTATGATACAGTTGCAAAATCGTCGCAACTAACATTGAGCGGTATCATAACAATATCATTCTTTAACTGTTCCTGGTCAAGGTTTACAATTAATTGGCCAGTAAGTAAACATGTTGAGACCGGTACGTGTCTTCTATTAGAATGTTGGATTCTAATGGTTTCTCAATGAACCGTGAGTCTCGTGAGACTCATATAGACACATAGGTGTTTATATCGGATAAACACTGAATGACTCGCCGAAGATTCTTAATAGATGGTACACCAACGTCAATAAGAATCTTCTCGAGTTGAGTGAGCATAGTGATCCTCCGACTTGAGGTACCACTGTGGATATATGAGGTATCCTCCACACTTTGATGGAAGTCACGTCACCGATCTATTTAGATCAGACCTCCGCTTGTTCGTTGGGAACTGATCCTTATGATATCATGTGTGTATCAAGAAAGTATCCGTCAGTTCTGTGTACAGAGCATAGGTATCCAAATTAGCAATCTGTTAAATCCATGGGCCCGTGGTATACTGTAGAAATCAGTTCTAAGTGTTATTTAAGAGATTGCTAATAGAATCGTCGACGAGATTATACCTAAAGAGATTTGACGTTTATATCTATATCTCTGGGATAATCCGGATACCTGTGACGGAAGGATTATACGTATGCAGTGACCTCAACCTGTATGGTTCAAAGATTTTATCTGTGTTCATCATAATTTACGGGTGGGTAAATTATGGACACGAAATTGGATTTTGTGACGGATATACCTGAACCTAGAGAGTCTCAACAATGAGATATACTCGTTGGGCACTAGGGAAACTTTTATAAATAATACGGATTATTTATAAGTCGTTTAACGGTTAAACGAAGATATATGCTTTTGGCCATTTATTAAATGTCGAATTATGATATTTGACATTTATAATTAATATATGTATTTTGATTATTTATTGTAAATATAATACATATATTTTGAGATATTTATATTTAATTATTTATTTGTTCAATTGTTGAATAATTAAATCAATTAAATATTTAATATCCATTTTCTTATAAAGATAAGATAAATGGCATTATTTGATTGGAAAATGTGGCCATTTTTAATTGGTTATTTTTGGAATTATTTGATTGGTTTATTTGAGATAAGTATTGACTTATTTTGGTATTTGATACCACAAATTTTAATTAAAACATTTTCCAATTAATTAAACAAAAATTGAAAATTGGTGGCTATTATTTTTCCAAAAAAATCGGTAATTTGGGATTTTTATTTAAGCCAATTTTTGTTTTTGTTTTTTCATTCTATCTACCCTAAAAAATCATATACAAAAGAGAGAAAGGGGATAAGAGAAGAAAAGGAAGAAAAACCTTGTAAATTTGGAATTTTGGTAAGTTTTTTCATACTTTTTCTTCTTGAAAAATTATTTCTTTTGTTCTAAGCTTCAGTATGATTAGCTTAGTTTTTCCTCTGCTTTCTCATGGTTGTATTTTGATGTTTGGGAGTTTGATTTGAAGATGAAAGCATGTATATAATTAAGTTTGCTTTAAAATTATTTATTAAGCATACTTTAGCCATATTGATGGATTGTTGCCATTCTAGAGTTTAAGTAGCCACTCATGTTGAACCTAGAATTGTTCTTGGTGTATTTAATGTTGGTGAGACTCAATTGGTGTAGAAAGAATTGAATTAAAGCTTGAATTGATTTAATTTGGTGTTAATTTGATTAATTTATGAAATTAGGGCTTCAAACCTTCACCAAATTTGGGGATTTTCATATATGTGATGAGTTTAGACGTATATATGATGTATATAAAATTTGGGAATTTTTGGAATTGATTTTGGCATGTTTTGAACATAAATGACCAAATTGCAAATTCTTGAATATTGAGGGACCATTCGGCAATTTAGGAAAATTTGTTTTCTGAAATTATAAATCTGAAATTTCATGTATAAGACATGAATTAATCATTTTGGAATTGATTTAGAATCAATTAAAATTATTTTTGACAATTTTGGACTAAAATGATTAAAATTCAAAGTTTTGGGGTAAATTGGTAATTTCTGAAAAATCTGATTTTTTGTGTAAAATTTCAGTTATTATATATTGAGTAATTTATTTTAATTACCCAAAAAAATAATTGAAAATCGGAAAATTTTGATTTTCCGCGATCCGCTGCGTTTACCCGAATTACCACCCAAATCCCCAACAGAATCATGTATAAATCTATATGGTGTTTTGGAATCATTCCTGGTTGATTCACCTTCTCCATATATTAGAAACTTATCTTTAGTACCCTTAAGATATTTCATGGTATGTTTAACAGTCATCCAATGGTCGTTATTTGGATTGGACTTATATCTATTGGTTACACTAACATCGTATCTAATATCAAGTCTTGTACATAACATGACATATATTATGCCATTTGAACAAGAAGTATAAGGTTGATTAGATATTCTAATCTTTTCATCTTCCGTATGTTGACACATTTTTTTCGAAATATGAATACCATGTCGCAATTGGGAAATGGTATTCTAATCTTTTCATCTTCCGTATGTTGACACATTTATCTTACGGTTACTAAAGTTATACTATTCTAAGATCTTATTTATATACGTTAATTGGGAAAACACTATATGCTTCCTCTCTCTATATCTATAGAGTTTTATGCCCAAGATATAAGAAGCTTCGCCGAGATTTTTCATGGAGAAGTTCTTATATATGTAAGCTTTAACGTTGTGCATCGCCACAGTATCAATCTCAATGATCAGGATATCATCCACATAAAGCACAAAAAATACTATCATACTCCCACTGACCTTCTTATAAACACATGGATCTTCTTCGTTCTTGAGAAAATCATCTCATCAAATTACCTCATTGAATTGAAGAATCCAACTCTGTGAATCTTATTCGAGCCCATAGATGGACATCTTAAGCGTACATACAAAACTCTTCGGCTGTTCCATATATATTTTTTCATCAAGAAATCCATTAAGAAATGTCGTTTTGACATTCGTTTGCCAAATCTCCTAGTTATGGTAGACATCAATAGTTAATTAAATCTTAGAAGATTTTATCATTGCAACTGGTGAAAATATTTCATCAAAATCGACACCAGATCTCTGCGTGTTACCTTTAGCAACAAATCGATCTTAAAAGTCTCAACTTTACCATTAGACCCTCATTTCCGTTTGTGAACCCATTTACAACCCACGTGAATAATTCTTTCGGGAAGCGGAAGTAAGTCCCATACTTGATTCCGATACATAAAATCTAACTCTGATTTCATGACTTCTCTCTATTTGATGGAATCGATGTCTAACATTGCTTCTCTGTATGTATGTAGATTTGTCTATTCTATAAGGAGAACATCAAGATGCTTGTCTTGGATCAAATACAAGCACCGAAAAGGTCTCGATATCATAATCGACCTATGAAGTGTGTGTGTTGAAGGTCCATCATCTATTTGAATTCCAAGTTCCTATGAATCCCAAGTTCCCAAGTTCATCAAGTTCCACTTTACTATGATTACTACTTTCTTCCAAAAATTATACTTCTAGAAATTTGGAGAAACAAGCTATGAATATATTCGATGCTATGGATCATATAATAAATATCATTTTGAATTTTATGGATATCCAACAAACCTAAGCTTTTTCCCTCGAGGTAAGAATTTTGTTAGGGCGGATCTGGAACCCCTAAGGTCAGATCGGTGCCCCACTCAGCAGAAACAGGTCTAGCCTGTAGATATAAAACATGAGTGTATTTATAAATAATAAAATAGAATACTATATCCCATTTCGAGTACACGGGAAAAAATCGGGGATGAATCAGAGTTCGAAAGCTCAAAAACTTGCTACAATGCGCGCTTGCTCATAGGCTGAACATTTATTTATTTAGTTGTTATAAGTTGAGCATAAACTCTTTTGAAATTCCTGAAAGCTTATGAAAATTGATTTTTCAAATAATTTTTTTTCAATCTTTTTCAAACACTTCCAAACACTCAAAATATAATTTTTAACATTAAAATCAATATAAACACATATTAAAAAATAAAAATCATGTTTTTAACATATCAAATATTTTTATAAAATATAAATTTATTCAAAATAAATATAAACGTAAATTTGAATATAAAATTCAAACCAAACAAGTATCTCACAAAGAAGCAACCCATTAATAATTTTATGTCATTTAAAGATGGTCAAGTGACTATAAAATGGTAGTAATAGCTCTAAGCTTTTATCTAGAATTTGAAACTCCAATTTTTATCTAGAGTTCAAAACTCCATAATTTGTGTTCCATATCTAACATACACAAAATTTGACCTAATCACAATCATATTGTGTTTTTATGTTTCCAAAGCATCTATACACAAATCTTTAACCTTATTACAACTTCAAGCTAATATATTATGCATCAAATACATAGTACATCACCACATACTTCACTAATGATCAAATCATTAATGAAAAACATAGCTTATTAGAGAAGATCAAAACTTACCTTAGTAAGCTTGGATGAAAGATTAAATCTTTTTATCTTCTTGAAAGTTATAGAGAACTTTCAAAACTCCTCTCACAATTATTTTCTTTAAGTTAAAACTTCTTAATAAAAAATACCTAAACTTATCTTTTATAATTAAATTTTTAATTTTCAATAAATAAAAATTTTAATCAACTTTTTGGTGGGCTTAATCTAATTTGTGCATATTATGTATAATCTTATCATTTTATCTAACAACTTGATTAATCAAATTAAATAAAGTAAAATGCACCAACTATTTCATATTTTATAATTACTAAAATTCCTTCCAATTGTAAAGATATTTATGAAATTACAACAATTTGCTTATGTGATTATTTATTTAACTATTAAATAAATTTGGATTAATCTAATTAATCTTGATCGGTCTAGTAAATAATTAATATTATCTAATAGCACTTAATTATTTTGATTGATAATTATAATATCAAATTTTATTTACTACCAAATAAAATTAGCTACCCAAGTGTACAATGAGTACACTTAATATTATGTGATTCTCTAAGTTCAGACACGTTTTTCATATGACCCTATCTCATATATACGCAATTCGGTCACATCCGAAATTGTGAAAAACATGAACGACCTCTCTGAACTATACAAATCGAGGTTATCATATATATTTAACAATCATTTCGTCGAAGGCTATTCAAGTTGTGCTTAGAAAATATGGATTATACCGTCAAGTTTCCAAAGTGTACATCTCATACTGTCGACATATCCACGATTCTTTATAACTAATCATAATACATTTTCTGATGTATATATGATCAATACTAGATGATCAGCTTTGGCCAAAGTCTTAAGAATCATGACTCATATACGTTGATACATAAACCTCTTATGATACACATATTGGCCGACATATCATATCTTGATACAAACTGATTAACGAGTGTATCGATCCACATCCAATGATCATATAGCAGTCAGACAATGAAAAGTATCTGATATACATGGAATCTAAGTGTGGAGGATCACACACAAAATCAATAATATCCTATAGTCAAAGGATCACTTATGCTACTCGACTCGAGAAAATTTCTATGGATGGTTGCATGTGTTGGAATTCTCTAAGCATCTCAAGATCATTTCAAGCAATGAAAATACAAAGTGAATACATTCACGAAGTTGCGGAATACTCACAATGATCGATTGAGACGATGCGGTGACAACAAAAATGATTTTCTGCCTCCTTGGTGCATTCGGCAGTGACTATTTTTGGCCTCCATGGATTCGGCTTCAATCTTCCTCCAAGCTCCAAGCTTTGGTTCATGGTGATTCCAAGCACATGGGTGGACTTCCCTATCACATTCGCATGTCTCTCGGAGTGCTATCTCTTGATGATTTTGCCACAAAATCACCACACTTTTGCTTCCATTGCTCACGGTTTTTGCCCAGAAACCAGTGAAGAATTCGGTCCAAGACCTTGAAAGAGAGAGGAAGGAGTTTTGGCTCCAAAAATGAAAAAGAGAGAGAGACGAATTTTGGTGGATGGCAAAAGTGTATCTAATACACTTCTTAATTTCCAAAATTAAATTACAAATTAATAAATTCCAAAAAGTCAAATGGCATTAAAGCTTGCCAACTACCACCTTCAAGTCACATCACTCAATCAATCAAGTGACAAGTTGTCACATCACTCAAAGTGACTAATGATTTGACGCTTGATGCGACTTACGTGCCGCACTCGAATTCGAAATGCGAATGCGCTCGCAAACAATCCCGGGCTCGGGTTCGCTAATTCCAAATTAACGAATTATCTGTTGCAACGTAATTAAATCTAATTTAATTAAATAATCATGCCTAGCATAATTACTATTCACGTCGCTAACGAATTAATTCTAAATTAATTCATTCGCCCGAATTAAAATCTAATTTCAAATCCGCGTCGAAATCCAATTTCGTTTAATATATCGAATATATTAATTTATCGATTAATTCCAAATTAATCGTTTTCTCTCTTTAAATGATATTTTATCCCAGATAAAATATCTCCGTAATTAATCCCAGATTAATTTTCTCTCTCATCAAATTAATCCTAGATTAATAAAAAGTGCGAGTCATACGTCATTGGTGAATCTTCGGGAAGCGACCCATGAGATCTCCGGATATGTTGGCAGTAAATTCGGTCGTCAGACTATCCGAACACGTAAGTACCTAGTACTACGTTTGTACCGATTTACAAGACAAGGTTGGCTTCTAGCAAAGCGCCATGCCTACCCAATTCTCCAGATATATTCTTACAGGAATATAAGATCTATATCAGGCGTAGTATACGTAGTATTGCGTATGTCGATCCAGTATCGGATGATCACGTGCTAGGCCTGGGGCTGGAATTGTGTCTGCCCCGTACGGAGCACATATCAGATTTCTGGTAACTAGTCTCTATAATCGGATATACATGACATAGTCATAATATCCCGATAGCCGCAACATTTAAGAGAACCAGTCTCGTATCATACGTGACCATCATCTCCATATGACTAGAGTGATACTTCCGTCTTGACATCACACCCAACACACTATGATTCTCAATATACCCAGCAGAGGCGTACACAGAACCTGTTAAAGCCCTGGACGACCAAAACCAAAGTATATTGATTGTCGCAAGTATTAGCGGTGCAAGTCTCAGGTTAAGACCAAATACACCTACCCTGATTTCGGACTTCCATAGACACATAGTCATACTACCAATGGAATTCCGAGGGGGTCTATCCAGAGCGAAGCTGTTTCCCGTACCATCGGTTAAAACACAACCTCCTATTACACTTGCATGAGTATCATATACCCAAATATATGAGAACTATGCCGTTATGCCCTCACAACGCGCACAAGTGTAATACTAGTCTTTTACGCATTATCGATGTCCAATCTCGATAATACTCTGACTATGGATATTAATGATTTATCCTTCGTGGACTGATACTGTCTCATATCATTCTCAATCCAGGAACAAATCACAAGGACCTCCTATCATTTATACATCTAGGTGATCTAATCACAAATGATAAGAGTACAATCTCCTTTGTCACATGCAAGGCCTGGGGCTGGTACAGTGTCTGCCCCGTACGAAGCATATATTGGATGACAAGCAACTAGTCTCTTTAATATCGGATAATCATGACCAAGTCATATTATCCCGACTGTTGCAACCTTTTTAGAGAACCAGTTCTGTATCTCTGCGCGATTATCATCTCTATATGACTGGAGTGACACTTCCGTCTTGACATCACACCCAACACACTACGATTCTCAATATACCCAGCATTGGCATACACAGAGCCTGTTAAAGCCCTGGACGTCCGCAACCAAAGTATATTGATTGTCGCAAGTATTAGCGGTGCAAGTCTCAGGTTAAGACCAAATACACCTACCCTGATTTCAGACTTCCATTGACACATAGTCATACTACCAATGGAATTCTGAGGGGGTCTATCCAGAGCGAAGCTGTTTCCCGTACCATCAGTGAAACAAAACCTCCTATTACACTTGCATGAGTATCCTATACCCAAATATATGAGAACTATGTCGTTGTGCCCTCACAACGCGCACAAGTATAATACTAGTCTTTTACGTATTCATCGATGTCCAATCTCGATAATACTCTGACTAGGGATATTTAATGGTTTATCCTTCGTGGATTGATACTGTCTCATATCATTCTCAATCCAAGAACAAATCACATGGACCTCCTATCATTTATACATCTAGGTGATCTAATCACAAATAATAAGAGTGCAATCTCCTTTGTCACATAGTTAATTTGTACAACAACACCATGATCTGTACAAATAGTGACGCTATGGGTCATAATTGTCCAACAATCTCCCACTTGGCCTATAGCAAGTCACTCGAGTGTCTGACACCCGAACTATGTACGATTGGCTCAAACTGCTGAGAAAAGGCTTTCGTCAGCGGATTTGCATGATTATCATCTGATGTGATTTATTCGATCATCACATCGCCACAATATATGATCCGAACGAATCAGATGAATATCGAAGTATATATCTGGATCGTTGATGAGACCATTAATTCTTTAGCTTGTACTGAAGCCTAGCTCAGTTTCTAACAGAACTATATCTAATCTAATTAGATTTATTATCGACCCAAATGGCTTCTATTGCTGCCTCAACTGCAGCAATAACCCACATTTGTTGTTTATTCGGTAACAGTATCTTGTTTGGAAGATTTCTAGATCACTATACCGTTATTCAAATTGTATAGTACCGTTTGCGACTTGTAGTCGTCTTATCGGTTAGGGAACTTGTAACAATGATCCCAGTCACTTCAAGTTCTCCATCTCCATAGTTTAAGATTGCACCCTTAGTTCTCTAAGATACTAATGGATGTTCTTAATATCAATCCAGTGACTATCACTTGGATTGGCCTGATTGTGAATCCATATGCTCAAAGCGTATGAGACCCCAGGTCGTGTACATTTTTCAATGTATGATTTCTCGGAGAGTCTTATGAAAGCCAAGCTTTCACCGATTTTATTATAGGAATGTCATTTCCAAGAAATGACATATTATCATTATTTATAGGACATCCACTGTCAGTGCGCTCCCACTAACCTTCTTATATACACAAGAATCATTTCGTTTTGAATTAAATCATAAACTATTATGATTACATCAAAATGATAATTCCAAGAACCTAATGATTGCTTCAATCCAAACATGGATCGAATAACCTGCAAACCTTGTTTGCTAGTTTTAGTACGATAAAACCGACAGGATATTGTAAACATCCTCCAAAAAGTTTTCATTTTAAGGAAAGCGATTTTCTCGTTCAGCTGTTATATTTCATAAATGAAACTTGCAGCATTAGCAAGCATTATCCAAATGTTAAATCGTAATCAACACAATGTTGATAATGATACCTTTCCGCTAAAAGCCTAGCTTTATACGTCTGTATGTTGCCATCCATGTATGTCTTTCTTGAAGACTCATACAATACCTGTAGGCACAATGCCTTGTGGTACATCAAATAGTGTCCAAACATAGTTGGTATACATGGAATCCATTTCGGATATCATGACACTTTGCCATAATTGGGAGTCGATACCTTGTATCACTTCCTCATACGTAGTCAGTTGATATTCCTCAATAAGATTAACATCTTTATGAGATGAGATCAGAAACCCATACCCCAGGTTGTCTTCTGACTCTCTCCGACTTACGCGGTTATTGTGTATTCGAAGATTAATGGTATAGTTTCATCCTTGATGAACTATTTATGTTCCATTAAGGAATAGGTGCCAGGAATAGTATTACTACGATTTTCATCGAGTTTTACTATCCTCCCACTAACCACTGCATATAGGTATTCCTCTTAGGAAAACCACATGGTGAGCAACAATTACATTGTTCTCATGTGAGTTGTATAAGTACTATACTTCGGTATCCCTAGGATAGCCTACAATTGGCACTTATCCAATTTGGGTTTTAGTTTGGTATCATCCAAACATATGCCTAGCATACCCAAATGTGCAGAGAATGAGAAACCCGGTTTCTTTACTGTACATATCTAATATGAATTCTATCAAACATATTTTTATGGAACCTTATTCTAAATAAGTTCTGCACTGTTTATGCTCATCCATTGAAAGAAATGGTAGCTCAGAGCGACTCATGATTAACCTTATCATGTCTAACAAAATTCGGTTACTCGGGTTGGACATACCATCAAAATGACGTATTCCGGGAGGAGTCCTCATTGAAGAATACTACTATCTTTCAAGTATATAAGAAACTTATTGCTTAAGTATTTTCCATTACGGTCTTACCGTGACGGTTTAATACTTCAGCCGATCTGTTTGTCTATTTCGCGTCGAAAACTGTAAAAGTTTTCGATTTATGTTTCAAAGGAAACACGTAACCACAACGCGATGCCACATCCATAAAGGTCACGAAATATTCATATCCACCTCTAGCCTAGCTAGAAATGGGCCCACTTGCTTCACTATGAACTATGGCTAACAAATCGGTGGCATTTTCACTTTTACCAAGTAAATAGTATTTTAGGCACTTTGCCCAATAAACTAGATTCGTAGACTTTATTTGAATGGAATCAAATTAGTCCTAGTACCCACTCTTCAAAAGTGGATATACGAATCTTGTTTGATTGTGTCCCAGAAAACAATGCCATAATTAAGTTTCATCTGATCAAATCAGTTCGAGCTATTTGTTTGTCATGTTGTATGTTGAGATTTATTTATATTCAAAATATAAATTCTGTTATTCACATCTAATGTGTTTATCTCAATATCATCTTTATATAATAAAACACTTTAGTGTTCTAGAATATAAAGGTTCACCCGCAGCGGGTTAAACACTGATATAGAGATAATGTTTCTAGTCAAACTAGTCACATTAAACAGTTTCCAAATTTAGGTACACACCCGAGGGTAGTTCCTAAACTTAGGTATCTACGGTTAAAACAGCGAATTTCGTCCCGTTTCCAGTTCGCAGATTAATCTCAATTGAAGTCAGTATCATGCTCATAGCAGATTCTGAACATCCATGCATATATTTATGTATCACACTAAGTATTTAAAATCCAATTTTAATACTAGTAGTGAACATATTATGACAAACATATTTGAAGTCTGAGCCTTGCTCATCTTCAATTCCTTCACGTCTGTCTTGTCCAAACGGCAGTCACGCTTCCGCGATCCCGTTTGCCACATTTAGGCAGATATTTTGGGATATGTCCTTTATCTTCCCAGAAGATTATAATGATTTTGCATTTGCCCCTTTTTTCACATTCTAGAAGCCTTTGGCCTAGCCTCGGGTTTCTAGAATATCGAAGTGAGGTGCGACTAGCGCTACTTGTCTTATTGCAAACTTTGACTTTATCTTTGACTTTATCTCATTGAGAATAGTCATTAACTCTCCAAGAGTTATTATTGCAATTTAGTATTTCTTAGATCTATATATAGATCTTTGAAGATCCTTCAATTTCCTTATCATACTTTAAGGATCTAATCTTTAGTTCTGATTAAGAAATTAAAGAGTCTACTGCGACAAGCTTAATGGATTAAGCACTAAGGTTATCATTACATGAATCTTCTAAAGACCATGCTCTACTATTTGCTTAACTTCGGGCTTAGGCCTAATATGTTATTTTATCAAATAAAGTAACTTATTATTTTTCAGGACCATCCTGAAATATTATTCCCAATTTGAAAATTAAACCATTTAAATACATTTTCCCTAGGATTATGTCTTAAATGTCAATCTTTCAATTTTATCTTGATTTTAATAGTCCAACTATTTAATCAACGATTTCGGTACTATTAAATATAATGATTATTATAGTCCAACTATATTAATCAACTATACTTTAATTGTTTGAATATAGTCCAACTATTATTAAAATAACATTTAAATATTAGTCCAACTAACATTTAATTTATTTGACGAATGATATTTGTTTGAGCGCGTTATGGCAAGTAATTAAACGAATATTGCAAATTCAATTCTTGCCTCCCACTATTTTTCGGCGAGCCTCTAACCCTCTGTCAAGTACTCGGGAAACCGTGTTTCCTAGTGGGCTAGGATCCCGTTAAATATCACACAATCTTGACTTTGGCCAACAAATTGTATGATAATTAACTAGGTAGATCTCTAAGATCAATTGGATCCAATCCAATTCCTAGATCCAGTAGGGGGACATCCAAGTCCGAAACATATATCTTATATATGCCAATATATTCAATATATTGCCTAACCTTTTTCCTCTGAATCAACTAAGCCTTGGCTTTGGCACAACAAACTTAGTGATCCCAGTTAAGCGCGACCCATTGACCATGGAAAGCTTCGTAATCAATGTCGATGGACAAGAAGTGGTCTTGACTTTGGCAAACAAACCATAACTTGGACAAGACACCAATATGGAACAAAGCCTTCGTGATTCAAACACATCCTCGATGGACAAAGGACTTGACTTTGGCCAACAAGCCAATGCCAGTCTCGGATCTTGAGTAAGAATCACTCAATAGAAGGAAAAACGCTTAATATTTTGCGAGGGTTTTTCGAGTGCAAATTGGCAACCAATTTATTTATCTTGTTAAGGTGTCATCATCATACACCCTTAAACATGCATTCTAAACACATAATAAAGAGCGTATAAATAAATAATAATGATATGCGGATGGATACTTTACACATTGATCCTAGATCAAATCTCTCTCTTTCCTCTCTCCCGCTAGCACAAATATTTCTTCTACCCGTTACACTACACTTCTAAAGAAACCTCATTTTCATTGAGGGGAATAGGTGAGAAGTGAATACAAAGAGAATAGAGGTAATAAGGCTGGACACGCAGGTCCAATTAATAAATTCCAAATTTATTACAATAATTTCTAAAATTGCCCCCCACCCATCTAATATTCATCTGATATACATTATTCATGCATCGCAACCAAGTATTCACACAAGCATTTTATCAATCAATCTAATCCAATTAATTAAATCTGATAATTAGTGACCGTCCAATGTTCAAACAACGATTTGATTTTGCTCGAGTCAAACTCGTTTTGCGAATAAGTACTCAAAGTACGAATTCTTGAATTAAATTAAACTACATAATTAAATCCAATTCAATTTGTATTTAATACTAATTCGCTATTTAATTCCAAATTAAATACTACACTTTATTAATAAACCTTTACGACTTAAATTCCAAATTTAATCGTTACGGCTCTCAAAGCCCGATTAACGTCCAACGTCAATTTAATTAAAGTCCAATGGGCTTTTAATTAATTTCTTTAAGGCGTGGACTTTTGGTCAACTTGGGTCAAACCCAATAACCAAAGCCCAATCAAGGAATTACCCCATAAGCCCAGAAATCAATTTAGGCCCATTAGCCCAATTAAACTTTAAAGGTCCATTAGTCGCATTTGGGCTTTATGGAAGCGGTTTTGGGCCAAATTGGATCCAACCAATTTAGCCTAAATCCAACTTGGTACAACCAAGCCCAATAAGCTCAATAACAACTTTCAAGCCCAATTTTACAAAATAGGCCCAACATAATTAAATACAAAACCCAATTTCACAATTTAATTACATAAAGTGTATAACACAATTAATCACCCAAATCAATATTTCCAAAACACCAAATTAGCCTAATTAATCATGCTTATCATCATTAAATCATGTCCAACATAATTTAACAAAAATCAAACCCAATCATGCTTCTTTAAGTCTCGGCAATATAGGGATTTTAATGTCCAAATCAAATTCAATCCAACTAAATCCAATTCAACATTAAATCAACATTCCCAATTGATTTCCAACACATCCAATGATCAAAAAATCAAAATTCCAAGACATTAAGGCACTTGTATTTTCGGCCAAGCCTTCCAAAATTGGGGAAAATTGTTCCAAACAAAATTTCTTGAAATTGATCCAATCAATCTTCAATTCTACAACATTTAAGCATACTAAATCATCCAATTTCATTAAATCATGCTCAAACACATTTTGCCCAATTTTAACCCTAAAATATTTTCATGCTCAACCTTGCTCATAGATACCATTGATGGAATTCTCTAATCATCCCAAGATCATTTCAAACAATGAAAATACAAAGTGAATACATTCACGGAGTTGCGGAATACTCACAATGATCGGTTGAGACGATGCGGTGACAAAAAAAATGATTTTCTGCCTCCTTGGTGCATTCGGCAGTGACTATTTTTGGCCTCCATGGATTCGGCTTCAATCTTCCTCCAAGCTCCAAGCTTTGGTTCATGGTGATTCCAAGCACATGGGTGGACTTCCCTATCACATTCGCATGTCTCTCGGAGTGCTAGCTCTTGATGATTTTGCCATAAAATCACCACACTTTTGCTTCCCTTGCTCACGGTTTTTGCCCAGAAAACTAGTGAAGAATTCGGTCCAAGGCCGTGAAAGAGAGAGGAAGGAGTTTTGCCTCCAAAAATGAAAAAAAGAGAGAGACGAATTTTGGTGGATGGAAAAATTGTATCTAATACACTTCTTAATTTCCAAAATTAAATTACCAATTAATAAATTCCAAAAAGTCAAATGGCATTAAAGCTTGCCAACTACCACCTTCAAGTCACATCACTCAATCAATCAAGTGACAAGTTGTCACATCACTCAAAGTGACTAATGATTTGACGCTTGATGCGACTAGCGATTTGACGCTTGATTTGACTTGCGTGCCGCACTCGAATTCGAAATGCGAATACGCTCGCAAACAATCCCGGACTCGGGTTCGCTAATTCTAAATTAACGAATTTTCCGTTGCGACGTAATTAAATCTAATTTAATTATATAATCATGCCTAGCATAATTACTATTCATGTCGCTAACGAATTAATTCTAAATTAATTCGTTCGCCCGAATTAAAATCTAATTTCAATTCCGCGTCGAAATCCAATTTCGTTTAATATATCGAATATATTAATTTATCGATTAATTCCAAATTAATCGTTTTCTCTCTTTAAATGATATTTTATCCCAGATAAAATATCTCTGTAATTAATCCCAGATTAATTTTCTCTCTCATCAAATTAATCCTAGATTAATAAAAAGTGCGAGTCATACGTCATCGGTGAATCTTCGGGAAGCGACCCATGAGATCCCCGGTTATGTTGGCAGTAAATTCGGTCGTCGGACTATCCGAACACGTAAGTACCTAGTACTACGTTTGTACCGATTTACAAGACAAGGTTGGCTTCTAGCAACGCGCTATGCCTACCCTATTCTCCAGAAATATTCTTACAGGAATATAAGATCTATATCAGGCGTAGTATTGCGTATGTCGATCCAGTATCGGATGATCACGTGCTAGGCCTGGGGCTGGAATTGTGTCTACCCGTATGAAGCACATATCGGATTTCTGGTAACTAGTCTCTATAATCGGATAAACATGACCTAGTCATAATATCCCGATAGCTGCAGCATTTAAGAGAACCAGTCTCGTATCCTACGTGACCATCATCTCAATATGACTGGAGTGATACTACCGTCTTGACATCACACCCAACACACTACGATTCTCAATATACCTAACAGAGGCATACACAGAACCTGTTAAAGCCCTGGACGACCAAAACCAAAGTATATTGATTGTCGCAAGTATTAGCGGTGCAAGTCCCAGGTTAAGACCAAATACACATACCCTGATTTCGGACTTCCATAGACACATAGTCATACTACCAATGGAATTCCGAGGGGGTCTATCCAGAGCGAAGCTGTTTCCCGTACCATCAGTGAAACAAAACCTCATATTACACTTGCATGAGTATCATATACCCAAATATATGAGAACTATGTCGTTGTGCCCTCACAACGCGCACAAGTGTAATACTAGTCTTTTACGTATTCATCGATGTCCAATCTCGATAATACTCTGACTAGGGATATTTAATGATTTATCCTTCGTGGATTGATATTGTCTCATATCATTCTCAATCCAAGAACAAATCACAGGGACCTCCTATCATTTATACATCTAGGTGATCTAATCACAAATAATAAGAGTGCAATCTCCTTTGTCACATGGTTAATTTTTACAACAACCCATGTTCTGTACAAATAGTGACGCTATGGGTCATAATTGTCCAACAACATGCACTACAAACTATTAGGAATCATTCGTGAGTCATTCAATATTCACTCCATCGAATACTCACATGTCTATACAAGTTTTCCTTGCTCATGGTCCATTGGAACTCTAATTTCAATGTACGACAAGTGATAGTCTTCTAGATTATAGGAATCCGACCGTGTTTCAAAACCAACGACTATAAATATATATACTTTAATAAAAATTTATAATAGTAATACTATCCCAATGACAGACCACACCCAGTGTCCAATATTACTACGTGACGATTCTATGGTGGTGTCATTCTCAGCATATAAATATATATATGAATATATTAAACCAATATGCACTAAGAGATAATGACACAATAATAATACTATTAAACAAAAATAAAATGAAAATATAGTTATTTTATTAATAAATAGAAAAATATAATGTACAATATATTATTCGGATTGGCGCTCAAAGTACCAACTCCAACAAACTCCCACTTGCTTAGGGCCAATCCGGATGGTATCAAAGTCTTATCTCCTCCGTATGCTTATCGAATAACTTTGGAGATAAGGCCTTAGTAAGTGGGTCTGCTATGTTTTCTTGTCCTTGAACCTTTAATACCACTATGTTGTTTCGTTCAAAAATTTCTCTAATCACGTGATATTTCATTTGCACATGTTTAGATTTGGAAAGCGCTATTGGCTCTTTAGCCTGCGCAATGGCTTCACTATTATCACAGTAAAATGGGATCAAATTCTTAATATTAGGCATAATGCCTAGTTCTGTGATAAAATTTATAATTCAAACAACTTCTTTAGCAACTTTCGAAGTTGCTATAAATTCCGCCTCAATGGTGGAATCGGTTGTAGGGCTTGTTTTGAACTTCGCCAACTAATTGCATCTCCATTAAGGGTAAATATGTAATTAGAAGTAGACTTTCTATCATTCGGATCTCATTGGAAATCAGAGTCAGTATAACCCTTAATTTGTAGCTCATCTTCTCCATAAACTAGAAACTTATCCTTGAGGCATTTCAGGATATGTTTCACGGTTGTCCAATGCTCATTACCCGGATCAGATTGATAACAACTAGTAACACTAATGACGAAACTAATGTTAGGTCTTGTACATAGCATAGCATACATAATGCTTCAAGTACAAGAAAATATATGGCAAGTTAGACATTCTAACTCTTTCTTCATCAGTATGAGGAGCCATTTTCTTCGAAAGATATATGCCGTATCGAAATGGTACATTTATTGCCTTGCAGTTCATAAAACCTTACATTTCTAACATTTTATCATTGTACGTGGATTGCGACAACCCTATAAGCTTCCTTTCTCTATCTCTATAGAGCCTTATACTCAGTATATAAGATGCTTCACCCATGTCTTTCATGGAGAAGTTCTTACAAATATGGGCTTCTACACTTTGCATTAATCATATATCATTCCTAATGAAAAAGACATCATCTACATATAAAACAAGGAATACTATCATGCTCCCAATAACTTTCTTATAAACATATTGTTCTTCATCATTCTTGATGAATCCAGATAATCTAATTATCTCATCAAAATGATGATTCCATCTTTGGGATGCCTGTTTAAGTCCATAAATGAACTTCTTAAGCTTACAAACCAATTTTGAAGTCTCAATGGATACGAAACCCTCTGGTTGTTCCATTTAGATACCATCCTTGAGGAATCTATTTAGGAACACAATTTTCACATCCATTTTTCATATCTTATAATCGTGATATGCAATAATGGCTAAAAGTATCCTAATATATTTTAGCATAACGACTAGTGAAAAAGTTTCCTCATAGTCAATCCCAAGACATTGAGTGTAACTTTTCGTTACCAGTCGGGCCTAAAAGGTTTCCACTTTTTCATCAGACCCGTATTTCCTTTTATTAACCCATTTACAACTAATAGGTTTAACTCCTTCAAGAAGATCAACCAAGTCATTGACATGATTTTCATACATAGAATCCATTTCAGATTTCATAATTTCTTGTCATTTTTTTGAATCAATATCCAATATCGCCTATTTTTGCGTGGCCAGATCCGTCTCATGTTGGGATATATACCATAGAGCTTCTTGTATTGTTAACAGAATTGTTTATTGAAATAAAAAATGCATTATTCATTCATCAAAAATGTTTGATTTAAATGGCATATTGTAAATTATCATGTTTACCCTATGTTACTCATGTGTATTCAAACTTAGTGTATGAGTATCATACACAAGAGGATTTAAGTCTGAAGTTAAGTAATCTAAAATAGTCCATGGAGAGCAAGTAAAACATGTATTTTGTTTGTGGTTTATCTATAGTTACGGTCCATTATATAATTATATGGCGACCTTAATCCGGAATCGTCCATGTGGTGACATGAGAATGGAGGCACCTTATATATGTGATCATATAGGACTAGACACATATATAAATGAGTTTCTTATAATTTCCGTTAAATAAAGAAATTCATTTCAATCTACTAGATAGTCATATATAGATTGATCTTAATCCTGAGTGTACTACGAACTCCTACATGGAAGGCTATATCCTTTGATTTACAAATGTGAGGTTGGTGTAGCAGTCCCGACCAATAGCTACGTATTTTGGGGACATGATTTGGTGTGTAGCTAGGAACGTTTTACATAGATATGAAATTCATTTATTCTTGCGAGAAGTATGAGAGTATCTTCCTTAAGGGTTGATTTAGTACTTGAATGATTAGAGTGCTTAAGTCTTTTTATTGCGAAAAGAAAGATTAATATTCATAACAGTTATGAATAAATTGTTCATTAGAGAATCAATAGTACTTAAGCTAGAAAATAATTAGAGGGGCATAACGGACTTTATGACCCGGCTCTAATTATGAGATACTCGTGAAGGACCAATCCATATGCAATAACTATATCGATGGATACCGAAGTTGTTCGACTTATATTTTCCATCTACGACCACGAGAGTTCAGATTTGGATTTTTAATGGAATAACCCGACGTTAATAATTCAGAATATTTAATTAAAGAGTTTAATTAATATTCTGGAATTATTTGATCTCGGAACTGTAGGTCCATTTAGTCCTCGTGCTAGCTCGATATACTATAGCAAATCAAATATAATTGGATTGTGTAATTATATATACTAATATATATATATATATATATATATATATATATATATATATATTATTAATGGGATTAATAATATAATTTATCACAAATGAAAACTATATTAAATTAGTTTAATGTAATATTTTCTAGAATTTTAGGATTATGAGATAATCAAGTAATTATAAATATGAGATAATTATATCATCATTTAGATAATTATTTTTGCATTATCAAATAGACAAACACATGTGCTTACCATGCTCTCCAACATCTTTGTCTATTAAGTCATACCTAATTACTTAATCTTGGTCCACTTCACATGCAATGGTATGGCCTTACACATTCATTATGTTTATCATATTATTGATAATCAATTAGTGGATTATGGATATAAAAGACATATGTTTTGGACTTAACAAAAAAGAGGAGAATCTTGGAAAATTGAAGTTGTGAGAGACAGAGCTTATTCATATTCTTCATTATTCGTTTCTTCAAGTTTTCAAAGAAAAGAAAGAAATCCACTTCTCAAGTGATTAATATTTTCTCTCAAGTGTTGAAAGAAAATAAAAAGAAAAATTTATGACAACTATCTTCTCTAAATAGTTTAGAGAATAAACTTTATGAGTGAATTCCACACTTCGATTTGTTGGTAACGAGTCATAGTTCGGAAGATCGAGTGGTAGATCCATAGTAATAGATCTCAAGAAAACACATTCAAAATAGAAGAAAATCAAGTCATCAAGGGCTGGTAACATTCGATTTATATAAAGGGAGAGGGCGAAAATTTTTCAAGGTCGATCCCGGAGCCTAATGCATTTTCATTGCGCATAAGGAAAACGTTTCCTACAATTGGTATCAGAGCGAGGTTGAAAAGTGTTCTTAACCCTTCTGTTTTTCAATTAAAAGTTTATGTTTTAATGGTTTATATGAGATATAAATTGTTAGTATGCATGTAGTGATGAGTAGGTAAAATTGTAATGTTCATGTGATGAATGTTTTTAATTATGTGATGAATTTATTGCATTAATCATTATTTATTTCAGGCTTTTATTTTTGGTATTGGAAATTTAAGGCCACAAGGCTATATACTTTCAAGCATTGTAAGTTTATTTTCTATATAAAAGTTAACTTGGAAAGTTGATGTCGCCAAGGACTCAACTCGACCCGATTCCGTAAAAAACTCAACACCACTTCATGAAGCTAGATTTGAAGACCAATGGATGCCTTGGATTATATTTTTACTAATTTCATTAGTATAGAAACATAAGAGTTCGGTTAATGTAATTTTGATGATTTAGTTTTTCCTTTCAGACCTGGAAAACAGGCATCGCGACGCTTATCATCTTGTATTCGTAAATTTGAGATATATTTGCTTACTGTATGGATTTTGTGGGAGTTGGTGCTCGGCGTGTCAAATTTTATTGTATATATTATAAATACCATGTATATTTTATTTTATTATGAATAAAATTGAGTAATTTTCATCAATATATTATATTATATGGTAAAGGCATAAAAGACCTTAGAATGAATAGTTGTGACATAATTGCAAAAGCACCGCAATTGTTACTGAGAAATATCACAATACAATTCATTCTTAAAATTGTTTCTGGTCAAGGTTTATTTACCTGGTCGGTTAACAAATCCGTGAGACCGGTACGTGTCTTATATTAGAATTGTTCTAATGGTTTGTCTCAGTAAACCATGAGTCTTGGGAGACTCATATAGACACATAGATATTTATTGGATAAATACTGAACAACTCATTCAAAGATTCCTAATAGATGGTACACTAACGTCAATAAGAATCTTTACGAGTCGAATAACATATTAGCTCATTTTACTTGAGATACCACAGTGGATATGTGAGATATCCTCCATACTTTGATGACAGTCACGTCAACGATCTTTTAATATCAGACCTCTGCTTGTTCGTTGGGTATGAACTGATACTCATGATATCTAGTGATGTATTCAGAGAGGATCTGTCAGTCCTGTGTATGAGATTTAGGTGTTGGGTTTTCTAGGTCAAACCAAGAACAATTAAGCAAGAAATCATGTGAATACATCAAAGTAAAGTAACGGAAATTATTCACTTTGATCGGCTTAGGATGTGTAGACAACAAAACTTTTGCCTCCATTGAAGTTGCTCCAAGCTTCTCTTTTGATGTAGGTTGCTTCCAAGCTTCCAATATTTGAATCTTGAATTCCAAACTCAAGGGTTAGTGTCCCTAACACCTTTGTATAACTCCTTGGATGTGCTAGCACCTTTGATTTTAAAGCAAAATCAAGAAGCAAATGAGCCCCAGGCTCACGGCAATTTGAGAGAAAAATCAAGGCCATTTTCAGCCAAGCCAAATGGGAGAGGAAGAAGATGAAGTTCATGCCCAAGGCATGAACTGGGAGAGAGAGAGTGGCTTTGTGGGAGATTGTTGGACAATTATGACCCATAGCATCACTATTTGTACAGATCATGGTGTTGTTGTACAAATTAACTATGTGACAAAGGAAATTGCCCTTTTATCATTTGTAATTGGATTACCTAGATGTATAAATGATAAAAGGTCCATATGATTAGTTTCGGATTGAGATGATATGAGACAGTATCAATCCACGAAGGTTTAATCATTAAATATCCATAGTCGGAGTATTATCGAGATTGGACATCGATCATGCGTAAAAGACTAGTATTACACTTGTGCGTGTTGTGGGAGCATAACAGCATAGTTCTCATATATTTTGGTATAGGATACTCATGCAAGTGTAAAAGGAGGTTGTGTTTACCGATGGTACGAAAATAGCTTCGCTCTGGATAGACCCCTCAGAATTCCATTGGTAGTATGACTATGTGTCTATGGAAGTCCGAATCAGGGTAGGTGTATTTGGTCTTAACCTGAGACTTGCACCGCTAATACTTGCGACAATCAATATACTTTTGTTTTGGTCATCCAGGGCTTTAACAGGTTCTGTGTACGCCTCTTCTGGGTATATTGAGAATCGTAGTGTATTGGGTGTGATGTCAAGATGGAAATATCACTCCATTCATAATGGAGATGATAATCACGTAGGATACGGAACTGATGCTCTTTAGTACCGTAGTCATCGGGATAATATGACTAGGTCATGATTATCCGATTATAGAGACTAGTTTCCAGAGATCCGATATGTGCTTCGTACGTGGCAGACACAATTACAGCCTCAGGCCTTGTACGTGACATCAGATGCTGGATCGTAATACGCAATACTACGTATACTACGCCTGATATAGATCACATATTCCTTTAAGAATATTTCTGGAGAATTGGGTAGGCACGGTGCTTTGCTAGAAGCCAACCATGTCTTGTAAATCGGTAAAAACGTAGTACTAGGTACGTACATGTTCGGATAGTCCGACGACCGGATTTACTGCCAACATATCCGGGGATCTCATGGGTCCCTTCCCGAAGATTCACCGATGACGTATGACTCGCACTTTATTAATCTGGGATTAATTATAATAGAGAGAAAATTAATATGGGATTAATTATGGAGACATTTTATATGAGATAAAATATTATTAAAAGAGAGAGAACGATTAATTTGGAATTAATCGATAAAATATTATATTCGATATATTATACGAAATTGGATTTCGACGCGGAATTAAATTTAGATTTTAATCTAATTTTAATTCGGGCGAACGAGTTAATTTAGAATTAATTCGTTAGCGACGTGAATAGTAATTTTGCTAGGCAAAATTATTTAATTGAATTTGATTTAATTACGTCGCAACGGAAAATTCGTTAATTCAGAATTAGCGAACCCGGGCCCGGGAGTGTTTGCGGGCCGGGAGTGTTTGCGGGCCCAAGTACGGCCCACAAGTCACATCACGCGTCACATCGCACATCATTCAAGTGATGGATGTCTTGTCACTTTGAGTGATTGACAACCAGTCACTATTCATGAGTGATGTGAGTTGTTGGATTGCATTATTGCAATTTTGCCTCCAAAATTGTCTAAGCTTTTCGGAAAAGTTTTGACTAATTTTTGGTATATGTTTATTAGGTTTTTGGAAAACCAAATATACAACACAACACTCTCCTCTCTTTTTCTCCCTCCCATTCGGCCTAGGGCCAAAATCTCTCATTCTTCTTTCTTGACAAAACTGATAGTTGGAAGAAGAACAAGTGAAGATTTGTTGCAAATTTTCAAGCTGCTAGCACACTATACGAGTCATATGATGGTGATAGGGAAACCCACCCATGGGCATGGAATCTCATTGTTAAATCTTGGAGCTTGAAGACATCAATGGAGCACAAAATTCCCTCAAATGCCGAGAGCTCAATGAAGGAAAAGCTTGAAGATTTTTGTTGTTCCTCGCATCGCAAAAGCCGATCATTATAAGTATGATTCCGCCATACTATTTATGAGTATTCACACATGTTTCCTTGCTTGAATGATCCTTGGGACTATAGTAGAAACCCAACAATGGTATCTTGAGCCATTTTGAGCATGAAATTGAAATTATGGTAAAATTGGGTAAAATTGATTTGAGCATGTTTGAGTGAAATTGATTGTTTGGATATGCTTAAATTATGATAACATAGTGTTATGCATGATCAATTTGATGAAAATTGGATTGGATCAAATTTTCCCCAAATTATTGGCTTAGCCGAAACTTGGAGGTGCCCTAATGTCATGGAATTTTTTGATTTTGATCATTGGATGAGTTGAAATCATTTGGGTAATGTTGATTTAGGATTTAATTGGATTAAAATCGAATTGGAAAAAGAAAACCCCAAATTTCTGTGACTTGTAAGCATGAAAATGATTGATTTTTTATTCAAATGTGTTGGACATATTTTGATGATAATAAGCATAATTAATTGTGTAAATTTATGTTTTGGAAATATTAATTTGGTTAATTAATTATGGAATACACTTTAGGTTAATTAAATTATGAAATTTGGATTTTTGGTAATTTAATTAATTGGGCCAAATTTGGAATTGGGCTTGTAATGTTGTAATTGGGCTTAATAGGCTTGGTTGGGCCAAGTTTGGTTTAGGCTAATTGGTTGGATCCAATTGGGCCCAAAACCATATCCATAAAGTCCAAATATGACTTAATGGGCCTTTAAATTTTAATTGGGCATAATGAGCCTAAATTGGTTTCTTGGTAAATAAGGGTGATTCCTTAAATGGGCTTTGGTATTTGGGTTTGACCCATATTGACCAAAAGTCCATGCCTTAAGAAATTAATTAAAAGCCCATTGGACTTTAATTAAATTGACATTGGATGTTAATTGGGCTTTGAGACCCGGAACGATTAGATTTAGAATCTAAGTCGTAAAGGCACATTAGAAAGTGTAATATTTAATTTGGAATTAAATAAATGAATTAGTGTTAAATACAAATTAAATTGGATTTAATGTTGTAGTTTAATATAATTCGTGAATTCGTACTTTGAGTACTTATTCGTAAAACGATTCGGACTCGCGCAAAATCAAATCGTTGTTTGAACATTGGATGATCATTAATTTCAGATTAATTAATTAGATTAGATTGATTGATAACATGCTTTGCGTGAATACATGGATACGATGTATGAATAATGTATATCAGATGGATATTAGATGGGTGAGGGCAATTTTGGAAATTATTGTAATAAATTTAGAATTTATTAAATTGGACCTGCGTGTCCAGCCTATTACCTCTTGACTCTTTGTATTTCTCTTCTCACATATTCCCCTCAATGTAAATGAGGTTTCTTTAGAAGTGTTATGTAATTGGGTAGAAGTAATACTTGTGCTAGCGGGAGAGAGGAAATAGAGAGATTTGTTCTAGGAACAATGTGTTTAAATATCCATCCGCATATCATTATTATATTTATTTACTTATGCGCCTTATTATATGTTTAGAATGCATGTTTAAGGGTGTATGATGATGAGACCTTAACAAAGATAATTAATTGGTTTCCAATTACGCGAAAAAAACCCTCAACACATATTAAGCGTTTTTCCTTCCATTGAGTGATTCTTACTCAAGATCCAAGATTGACACTGATTTGTTGGCCAAAGTTAAGACCTTTGTCCGTCGCGGGTGTGTTTGAATCATGAAGGCTTTGTTCCATATCGGTGTCTTGTCCAAGTTGTGATTTGTTGGCCAAAGTCAAGATCACTTCTTGTCCATCGACATCAATTACGAAACTTTCCAAAGTCAATGGGTTCCGCTTAACTAGGATCATTAAGTTTGTTGTGCCAAAGCCAATACTTAATTGATTCAGAGGAAAAAGGTTAGGGAATATATTGGATATATTGGCATATATAAGATATATGTTTCGGACTTGGACGTCCACCTACTGGATCTAGGAATTGGATGGGATCCAATTAATCTTAGAGATCTACCTAATTAATTATCATACAATTTGTTGGCCAAAGTCAAGATTGTGTGTTATTTAACGGGATCCTAGCCCACTAGGAAACAATATTTCCTGAGTACTCCACAGAGGGTTAGAGGCTCGCCGAAAAATAGTGGGAGGCAAGTATTAAATTTGCAATATTCGTTTAGTTACTTGCCATACGCGCTCATTTCATTTTTCGTCAACATAATTATTTATTAGTTGGACTAATATTTAATGTTGTTTTAATTAAACATTTGGACTGTATTCAAACTATTTCAATTAATGGTTGATTTTATAATTGGATTATAGTAATCAATATAATTGAATTTAACCAATTAAATTATAGTTGATTATATAATTAGACTATAGTAATCATATAATTAATAGTACCTAAAATCGTTGATTAGATAGTTGGACTATAGCAATCAAGAAAATGAAAGATTAGCGTTTAAAACATAATCCTGGGTGAAAATGTCTTTAAACGGCTTTAATTTTCAAATTGGGAATAAAATCTCAGGATAGTCCTGGAAACCGAGAAGTTACTTTATTTGATATAGTGACGTCTCGAGCCTAAGCCCGGAGTTGAGCAAATAGTAGAACATGATATTTGGAAAATTCATGTGATGATAACTTTAGTGCTTAATCTGTTATGCTTGCCGCAAAGACTCCTTAATTTCTTAGTCAGAACTAAGGATTAGATCCTTATAGTATGATATTGAAATTGAAGGATCTTCATAGATCTATCTTTAGATCTTAGAAGTACAAATTTCAATAGAAAACTCTTGAAGAGTTAATGGCTATACTCAAGGAGACAAAGCCAGAGTTTGCAATATGGCAAGAAGCGCAAGATCTTACTTCGACATTCCAGAAGGCCATGGCTTGGCCAAAGACTTCTGGGGTGTGGAAAAGGGGCAAAGGCAAAGTCAATATAATCTTCTGGGAAGACATAGGACATACCCCAAAATGTCTGCTTAAACTGTGGCAAACAGGATCACTGGAAGCGTGACTGCCATATGGACAAGGCAGACATGAAGGAATTGAAGACGGGCAAGACTCCGACTTCAAATATGTTTGTCATCAACATATTCACTACTAGTATTAAAATTGGATTTTAGATACTGAGTGTGGTACATAAATATGTACTGGTGTGCAGAATCTGGTGAAAAGCAGGATACTGACTTCAGTTGAGATTTATCTGCGAGTCGGAAACGGGACGACAGTCGCTGTTTTAATCGTAGAAACCTAAGTTTAGGAACTACTCTTTGGGTATGTACTTAAATTAGGAAACTGTTATAATGTACCTAGTTTGACTAGAAACATTATCTCTATATCTAAGTTTAACTCGTTGCGGGTATACCTTTATATTCTAGAACACTAAGTGTTTTATTTTATAAAGATGATATTGAGATAAGCACATTAGATGTAAATAACAATATTTATATTTAGAATATAAATGAATCTCATATGTATGACATGACAAACAAATAGCTCAAACTGAATTAATCAAATAAGACTTATTTGTGGCATTGTTGTCTGAGACACATTAACAAGACTCGTATATCCACACTTTCGAAGAGTAGATACTAGGACGGATTTGATTATAATTCAAATGATGTCTACGAATCTAGTTTATTAGGCAAAATGCCTAAAATACCTTTTACTTGGTAAAAGTGTAAGTGCCACCGATCTGTTAGCCCTCGTTCATAGTGACGTAAGTGGGCTCATATCTAGCTAGTCTAGAGGTGGATATGAATACTTCGTAACCTTTACGGATGTGGTATCGCGTTATGGTTATGTGTATCTTAATGAAACACGAATCGGAAACTTTTGATAAATTCAAAGAGTTTCGACATGAAGTATAAAAACAAACCGGCAAGAGTATTAAAACATCACGATTGGACCGTGATGAAAATACTTAAGCAATAAGTTTCTCAATTACTTGAAAGAGTATAATATTCTTTCAATGTGGACTCTTCACGGAACACCTCAATTTAACGGTGTGTCCGAACAGAGAAACCGAACTTTGTTGGACATAGTAAGGTTAATCATGAGTCGCTCTGAGCTACCATTTCCTTCACGGGATACGCATTAACAGTGCAAAACTTATTTTGAATAAGGTTCCTGTGGGACACAAACTGGGCGACGCATGTTGTTCTAGACTCAGGGACTAGTTGGGAGTACAGAGTAGCCCACGGGGGACTAAACCGGAGAATAATGGAGTCGCCACTCGGTGTGAACCGGGAAAATGATTTAAGGCCGCACTCACCCTTCGCAAGGGAAGACCTCAAACCATTGGGTTCGGAATGGTCTCTTAATTATGTCGTTTGTAATGAATGGGTTTTGCAATATTAACCAAGTCTACTCAACATACATGTTGGTCAAAGTAGTCTAAATCTTATATAAAGTCTAAATCTAGGTCTGCATGCTTCAAAAGTAAACTTTCATAACAGCAAACACATGATATCACACATCAAACATGTTAAATAACTAATGATCTAAACATAACATAACTTAAATTCCTAATACGAAAGGTAAATAACTAAGTCATGCTAAAAATAAAACAACATTCCAATAGCCTAATCATGCTCAAATACAAGTTTAGATGAAATGAAATATGTGAATCCTTAAGTGGTACGGGGCATTGTATCCCGAGTGCAAACCATAATACCGTCCATTCGGATTCGGCTATGGAATTTATGTCCGGGTTTCCATCCAATATACCACAAGAAGGAACACATATTCCATTAACCCAGAATTCACATCATATAATAATCCATAATACTCATGCGAAATAAAATAACTAAAAATAAAGGATAATAAATAAAAGGGGTGCCCTCAGGTCTTACCTTTTAAGTCGCTTTTCGGGAGTGCGTTTTACGTATCGGAAGGGTTATCGTTTCCACTGTTTTCACTAGTCCGCTGTTTCCGCTGTTTTTACTGGTTCACTCTTTTCGCTGTTTCCACTGGTTTGTCCGTTTTCACTCTCGGTTTCCGCTCGCTGTTTTCTCTGTTTCACTTTTTTTTTCATTTCCTTGTTTCTCATCAGTCACAGTCATTCGTCACAGTTTCAGTACCAGGTCTCGAACCACGGTGAATTGAACGGGGAAAATGATTTAAGGCCGCACTCACCCCTCGCAAGGGAAGACCTCAAACCGTTGGGTTCGGAATGGTCCCTTACTTATGTCGTTTGTAATGAATGGGTTTGTGCAATATTAACCAAGTCTACTCAACATACATGTTGGTCAAAGTAGTCTAAATTCTTATAAAGTCTAAATCTAGGTTTGCATGCTTCAAAAGTAAACTTCATAACAACAAACACATGATATCACACATCAAACATGTTAAATAACTAATGATCTAAACATAACATAACTTAAATTCCTAATACGAAAGGTAAATAACTAAGTCATGCTAAAAATAAAACAACATTCTAATAGCCTAATCATGCTCAAATACAAGTTTGGATGAAATGAAATATGTGAATCCTTCAAGTGGTACGGGGCATTGTATCCCGAGTGCAAACCATAATACCGTCCATTCGGATTCGGCTATGGAATTTATGTCCGGGTTTCCATCCAATATACCACAATAAGGAACACATATTCCATTCACCCAGAATTCACATCAAATACCAATCCATAATACTCATGCGAAATAAAATAACTAAAAATAAAGGATAATAAATAAAAGGGGTGCCCTTAGGTCTTACCTTTTAAGTCACTTTTCGGGAGTGCGTTTCACGGTATCGGAAGGGTTATCGTTTCCACTGTTTTCACTAGTCCGCTGTTTCCGCTGTTTTTACTGGTTCACTCTTTTCGCTGTTTCCACTGGTTTGTCCGTTTTCACTCACGGTTTCCGCTCGCTGTTTTCTCTGTTTCACTCATTATTTTAACTCGCCGTTTTCTCTGTTTCACTCGTTATTTCCGCTCCCCGTTCTTGTTGTATTTTCTAGTGCAGTTTTGGAAGGGTTTCGGGACAGTTAAGGTGCAGATTTTGGGACTGTTATGGAGGCAATGTTCTCGGCAGTTAAAGGATGTTATTTAGTCAATAAGGGCTGGTTTACAGCAATGATAGTGGGATTCAAGTGGCAGCTTGTTGAGGCTAGGGTGGAGGTATTAACATGTGTATGGGCTGTAGAGGTGAGGTGTGAAGGAGCTGTTCGTGCGTGAACTGCAGGGGATAAAATAGAGGCCTTATACGTGAGCTGCTGGCAAGTTTGTGGATGGTTTTCGTGGGGAATTCAGGGCAGATTGCGTTAGGTTCATGGCGTGCATGGAGTGTGTTTGCGAGTGTTTAAGGTGCTATAAGTTTGGCTAATTAGTGGACAGCAGTGGAGGCAGTTTCAGGGCTTCAAAATGGCATGAAATGGGCTGTTATTATGGGACTGCAGTGGCGTGGATAACTGCAGTGAGTCAGTGGCTTGTGGTTGTGTGAAAATGCAAGGCAAGGCTGTATGAAGGGTCTCTTTTGGCGTGAATGGCTAAGGGTTGTTGTAGAGGTTCATGTGCGTGTGTCTTTTCCTCCTTTGTGCGTGAATGATGCGTTGAATATGAGAGAGGCAGTAAGGTTTGGGAGTTTGGGCGTGAAGATGGCTAGGTCCTGAAGGGCGTGAACTGTCCAAAATGGTGCATGTGTGTCGCCGAGTAGGGGTAGTCAGTATGTGGCATGAGTTGGTGAAAGGCTCGGCTGTTGGCGTGGTGAACTTGCAGTGAGGTGAAGGGGGCTGTGATATGGATGTGTGATGGCTTTGTGATAGGCTAAGTGTGAAGAGGCAAGGTGAGTGTGTGCAGTGAGGCTCTCGGCGTGATGAAGGGTTTCACGTAGGGGCTGCATGCAGTTGGTTTAAGGAGGTTTGGAGGTGTTGTTGTGCCGTGAATGAGCTGCTGTGAAGGACTGTTGCGTGCATGAGTTTGAAGGGCAGTAGAGGGTTATTGAATGATGATGTGCCGTGCTTTAGGGTTTCGTTTGGGTGAGTTGTTTGGTTGAGAGTTTTGTGTAGTTAAGGGCAGTGAGCTGGAGGGTGTTTGAGGCTCTCGGCGTTGAGGGTGTTAGGGTTGATGATGATCTTGAGTGTATTATGTGTTGAAGGCTGGGTAATGGGCGTGAAGCTCGGCTAGTGAAAGAGAGCAAAGGTTTTGTTTTTCATGAAGGGGCTGCTCGTGAGTGGTTAGGGGTGTTTCTGATGATGGTACCGTGTGAAGGAGATGGGGGAGAGCTGTCTTGAGTGATTATGTGCATCCAGGGGCTGTTAAGTGATGAAGGCTTGGTTCCATGAGGGGAGTGGCATGCGTGAATGGTCATCAATTTAAAGGGGGCTGGTTGGAGGTTGTAGGCGTGAATCAGGGGGGGAAATGGGCATGATTCAAGGAGATGAATGAGGCATGGATGGGGGAATTCGGTGGTTGATGGAGGAGGATGATTGAGGTGAGCTTTCGGTGAGTGATAGGGTTTGTTGAATTTGGGAGAGGAAATTGGTGTGTGGGGCTTTTGGCTTTGTTATTGGGTAATGAAAATGGGTTAAAACAAAGGAGTTTTCGGTGGGTTTTTTTGGATTTGTATGCTTTGTTTTTTAATTGTTTATTGAAACGGTTGTTTGTTGTTGTGATGGGTATGAAGTGTGTTGTTTGTGTTTATTGAATTGTTTATTGTTGTGTTTGTGTTTGGTTTCATGTGAATGAGGGGGAATTATTTGGTGTGTTTTATTATTAGTTATTTGTTTTCTTGTTGTTAGTGTTTGTTTGATTTGTGGAGGATAGGAAATGGAGTTTTGTTGATTTGTGAGGAGTTTGGCCTTTTGTGTTTGGTTTGGTTGATGGAAATAGGCGTGTGGGGTAGTTTCTTTGATTTTGGTTTTGTGAAAATTGTTATTAAATTGGTTTGTATTTTTTAATTGTTTGATTTTCTTTGAATTTGTTTAATTGGTTGGTGGCTTATTATTTTGGTTTGTGCATGGAAGGTGAAAGGTCACAGGGGTAGGTTTTAAGGTTCGGGGCGAGAATAAATTTTGATACAGAGGCTCAACGAGCAAATCCCGAGGTTAAGCGAGTGAACAAAAATCCAACAAAACGTCAATTCTTGATTATTCCCTTCCGACGTCTGTTTCCCGCGACTTCCGCGATTTAAAAGGTGGTGCCTCCATACGCGGCTCATCATTGGGCTGGTATGCAAAAATGCAGTGCCTACAGTTCCATAAAAATCTATTAGACATACTTCATATTAGATATGAACATGAAAGAAACCGAGTTTTTCTCATTCCTGAAGATTTGGGATGCTGGGCATATGTTTGGATGATACCAAACTAGAACCCAAATCGGATAAGTGTCTAATTGTAGGTTATCCTAAGGAAACCAAAGTATAGTACTTATACAACTCACAAGAGAACAAATTAATTGTTGCTCTCCATGTTGTTTTCCTAAGAGGAATACCTATATGCAGTGGTAAGTGGGAGGAAAGTAAAACTCGATGAAAATCAGAGTAATACTATTCCAAGGCACCGATTCCTTAATGGAACACAAATAGTTCATCAAGGATTAAACTATACCATAATCTTCAAATACACAAAACCGCGCTAGTCGGAGAGAGTCAGAAAACAACCTGGGAGGTATTGGTTTCTGATCTCACCTCATAAAGATGTCAATCTTATTGAGGAACATGAACTGACTACGTATGAGGAAGTGATACAAGGTATCGACTCCCTATTATGGCAAAGTGCCATGAAGTCCGAAATGGATTCCATGTATACCAACCAAGTTTAGACATTGGTTGTTGTACCGGAAAGCATTGTGCCTATTGGTACTATATAAGTCTTCAAGGAAGACATACATGGAATGCAACATACCAACGTACTAAGCTGGGCTTGTAGCGAAAAGGTATCGTTATCAACATTGTGTCGATTATGACGAAACCTTTTACCTGTTGTCATGGTTAAATCCATTTGGATAATGCTTGCTAAAGCTGCATGTTTCATTTATGAAATATGGCAGCTGAGTGCCAAAATCGATTTCCTTAACGGAAACCTTTTGGAAGATGTTTACAATATCCTGATGGTTTTTTCGTACCAAAACGAGCAAACAAGGTTTGCAAGTTAATTGGATCCATAGATGGATTGAAGCAAGCATAGCGTTCTTGGAATTATCGTTTTGATGAAATCATAATGGTATATGATTTAATTCAAAACGAAAATGATTCTTGTGTATATAAGGAGGTTAGTGGGAGCGCACTGACAGTGAAAGTCCTAAAAATGATGACATGTCATTTCTTGGAATGATATTCCCATAAAACAATCAGTGAAAGCTTAGCTTTCATGAAAATTCTCTGTAGAATTCTTGGGAGAAACAACCTTTATTCTAGGAATAAAGATCTATTGGGATAGATTTAAAGTTGTTGATACTCTCCGAGAACTCGTACATTAAAAAATGTACGTGACCTGGTGTCTCATATGCTTTGAGCATATGGAGTCAAAATCGAGCCAATCCAAGTGATAGTCATTGGATTGATGTTAAGAACATCCCTTAGTATCTTAGATGAACTAATGATGCTTTCTTATACTATGGAGAAGGAGAACTTGAAGTGACTGGGATAACTGCTGCAAGTTTCTAAACCGATAAAACGACTATAAGTCGTAAGAAAGGTACTATACACTTTGAATAACGAAACAGTGAGCTGGAAATCTTCTAAGCAAGATATTGTTGCCGAATAAACAACAAAAGTGGATTATTGCTGCAGCTGAGGCAGCAATAGAAGCCTTTTGGATCGATAATAATCCTAATCAGATTAGGAGTAGTTCTGTTAGCAGCTGAGCTAGGCTACAACACAGGCTAAAGAATTAATGGTCTCATCAACGATCCAGATATATACTTCAATATTCATCTGATTCGTTCGAATCATACATCGTGGCGTTGTGATTATCGAATAAATCGCATCAGATAATAATTATGCAAATCCGCTGACGAAAGCCTTTTCTCAGCAGAAGTTTGAGCGAACCGTACATAGTTCGGGTGTAGGACACTTGAGTGATTGGATATAGGCCAAGTGGGAGATTGTTGGACAATTATGACCCATAGCATCACTATTTGTACATATCATGGTATTGTTGTACAAATTAACTATGTGACAAAGGAAATTGCCCTTTTATCATTTGTAATTGGATTACCTAGATGTATAAATGATAAAAGGTCCATATGATTAGTTCCGGATTGAGATGATATGAGACAGTATCAATCCACGAAGGTTTAATCATTAAATATCCCTAGTCGGAGTATTATCGAGATTGGACATCGATAATGCGTAAAAGACTAGTATTACACTTGTGCGTGTTGTGGGAGCATAACGGCATAGTTCTCATATATTTTGGTATAGGATACTCATGCAAGTGTAATAGGAGGTTGTGTTTACCGATGGTATGGAAACAGCTTCGCTCTGGATAGACCCCTCAGAATTCCATTAGGGTCGCTTCCCGAAGATTCACCGATGACGTATGACTCGCACTTTATTAATCTGGGATTAATTATAAGAGAGAGAAAATTAATATGGGATTAATTACGGAGATATTTTATCTCGGATAAAATATTATTAAAAGAGAGAGAACGATTAATTTGGAATTAATCGATAAAATAATATATTCGATATATTATACAAAATTGGATTTCGACGTGGAAGTAAAATTAGATTTTAATTCGGGCGAACGAGTTAATTTAGAATTAATTCGTTAGCGACGTGAATAGTAATTTTGCTAGGCAAAATTATTTAATTGAATTTGATTTAATTACGTCGCAACGAAAAATTCGTTAATTCGGAATTAGCGAACCCGAGCCCGGGAGTGTTTGCGGGCCCACTCGCATTTCAAATTCAAGTGCGGCCCACAAGTCACATCACGCGTCACATCGCACATCATTCAAGTGATGGATGTCTTGTCACTTTGAGTGATTGACAACTAGTCATTATTCATGAGTGATGTGAGTTGTTGGATTGCATTTATTGCAATTTTGCCTCCAAAATTGTCTAAGCTTTTTGGAAAAGTTTTTGACTAATTTTTGGTATATGTTTTTAGGTTTTTGGAAAACCAAATATAAAACACAACACTTTCCTCTCTCTCTTCTCCCTCCCATTCGGCGGCAAGGGCCAAAATCTCTCATTCTCCTTTCTTAACAAAACCGAGAGTTGGAAGAAGAACAAGTGAAGATTTGTTGCAAATTTTCAAGGTGCTAGCACACTATAGGAGTCATATGATGGTGATAGGGAACCCACCCATGGGCATGGAATCTCATTGTTAAAGCTTGGAGCTTGAAGACATCAATGGAGCACAAAATTCCCTCAAATGCCGAGAGCTCAAGGAAGGAAAAGCTTGAAGATTTTTGTTGTTCATCGCATCGCAAAAGTCGATCATTGTAAGTATGATTCCGCCATACTATTTATGAGTATTCACACATGTTTCATTGCTTGAATGATCCTTGGACTATAATAGAAACCCAACACTTACAATCAGATGAAATAGTTAAAGTGCATACTTGGATCGTTGATGAGACCATTAATTCTTTAGCCTGTGTTAAAGCCTCGCTCAGCTGCTAACAGAACTACTCCTAATCTAATTAGGAATTTGACAGATCCAAAATTGCTTCTTTTGATGCCTTAGCTGTTGCAATATTCTGCTTTTGTTGTTTATTCGGCAATAGTATCTTGCTTGGAAGATTTCCAGCTCACTATTCCGTTATTCAAACTATTTAGTACCCTTATTGCGACTTACAATCGTTATTGTCGGTTTGGAAACTTGTAGCAGTGAACTCAGTCACTTCAAGTTCTCCTTCTCCATAGCTTAAGAAAGAATTCTTAGTTCATCTAAGATACTTAAGGATGTTCTTAACATCAATCCAGTGACTATCACTTGGATTGGCCTGATTGTGACTCCATATGGTCAAAGCGCATGAGACACCAGGTCGCGTACATATCTTTCAATGTACGAGTTCTCGGAGAGTGCCAACAACTTTTAGATCTATTCTAGTAGATCCTTATTCCTAGAATAAAGGTTGTATCTCCTAAGTAGTCTACGGAGAATTTTCATGAAAGCCAAGCTTTCACCGATTGTATTATGGGAACATCATTTCCAAGAAATGATATATCATCATTATTTAGGACAATCATTGTCAGTGTTCTCCCACTAACCTCCTTATTTACACAAGAATCATTTTCATTTTGAATTAAATCATATACCATTATGATTACATCAAAACGATAGTTCCAAGAACACAATGCTTGCTTCAATCCATAAATGGATTGAATTAACTTTCAAACCTTGTTCACATGTTTTGGTACGACAAAACCGTCAGGATGTTGTAAACATCCTCCAAAAGGTTTTCGTTTAAGGAAATCGATTTTGATGTTCAGCTGTCATATTTCATAAATGAAACATGCAGCATTAGCAAGCATTATCCAAATGGATTTAACCATGTCAACGAGTAAAAGGTTTCGTCGTAATCGACACAATGTTGATAACGATACCTTTTCGCTACAAGCCTAGCTTTGTACGTTGGTATGTTGCCATCCATGTTATGTCTTCCTTGAAGACTTATATAGTACCAATAGGCACAATGCCTTCCGGTACATCAATCAGTATCCAAACTTGGTTGGTATACATGGAATCCATTTCGGACTTCATGACACTTTTCCATGAAAGGAGTCGATACCTTGTATCACTTCCTCATACGTAGCAAGTTCGTATTCCTCAATAAGATTGACATCTTCATGAGGTGATATCAGAAACCCATACCTCCCAGGTTATTTTCTGACTCTCTCCGACTTACGCGGTTCTTGTGTATTCGAAGATTGTGGTACAGTTTCATCCCTGATGAACTGTTTGTGTTCCGTGAGGACTCGGTGCCTAGAATAGTATTACTCTGATTTTCATCAAGTTTTACTTTCATCCCACTTACCACTGCATATAGGTATTCCTCTTAGGAAAACCGCATGGAGAGCAACAATTATATTGTTCTCTTGTGAGTTGTATAAGTACTATACTTTGGTTTCCCTAGGATAACCTACAAATTAGGCACTTATCCGATTTGGATTTTAGTTTGGTATCATCCAAACATATGCCAAGCATTCCCAAATCTTCAGGAATGAGAAAACCCGGTTTCTTTCCTGTTCATATATACTATGAAATCTGTCTAACAGATTTTCATGGAACCTTATTAAAAATAAGTATTGCACTGTTTAAATGAGTATCCCTAGAAGGAAAATGTAGCTCAAGTGACTCATAATTAACCTTACCATGTCCAACAAAGTTCGGTTTCTCTGTTCGGACACACCGTCAAATTGAGGTGTTCCGTGAAGAGTCCACATTGAAAGAATACTATACTCTTTCAAGTAATTGAGAAACTTATTACTTAAGTATTTTCATCACGGTCCAATCGTGATGTTTTAATACTCTTGCCGGTTTGTTTTTATACTTCGTGTCGAAACTCTTTGAATTTATCAAAAGTTTCCGATTCGTGTTTCATTAAGATACACATAACCATAACGCGATGCCACATCCATAAAGGTTACGAAGTATTCATATCCACCTCTAGCCTAGCTAGATATGAGCCCACTTACGTCACTATGAACGAGGGCTAACAGATCGGTGGCACTTACACTTTTACCAAGTAAAAGGTATTTTAGGCATTTTGCCTAATAAACTAGATTCGTAGACATCATTTGAATTATAATCAAATTCGTCCTAGTATCTACTCTTCGAAAGTGTGGATATACGAGTCTTGTTAATGTGTCTTAGACAACAATGCCACAAATAAGTCTTATCTGATTAATTCAGTTTGAGTTATTTGTTTGTCATGTCATACATATGAGATTCATTTATATTCTAAATATAAATACTGTTATTTACATCTAATGTGCTTATCTCAATATCATCTTTATAAAATAAAACACTTAGTGTTCTAGAATATAAAGGTATACCCGCAACGAGTTAAACTTAGATATAGAGATAATGTTTCTAGTCAAACTAGGTACATTATAACAGTTTCCTAATTTAAAAAACATACCCAAAGAGTAGTTCCTAAACTTAGGTTTCTAGTCAAACTAGGTACATTATAACAGTTTCCTAATTTAAGTATATACCCAAAGAGTAGTTCCTAAACTTAGGTTTCTACGGTTAAAACAGTGACTCTCGTCCCGTTTCCGACTCGCATGTCGATCTCCACTGAAGTCAGTCTCCTGCTAATCAGCAGATTCTGCACATCAGTACATATTTATGTACCACATCTAGTATCAAAAATCCAATTTTGAAACTAATAGTGAACATGTTTATGACAAACATACTTGAAGCCGGAGCCTTGCCCGCCTTCACTTCCTTCATGTCTGCCTTGTCCATACGGCAGTCACGCTTCCAGTGGCTCCGTTTGCCACAGTTTAGGCAGACATCTTGGGATATGTCATTTGTCTTCCTAAAAGACTGTGACGATTTTTACATTTGCCCTTTTCCTCACCCCAGAAGCCTTCGGCCAAGCCTTGGCCTTCTGGGATGTCGAAGTAAGATGCGCCTTGCGCTTCTTGCCCTTTTGCAAATTATGGCTTTGTCTCCTTGAGCATAGCCATTAACTCTCCAAGAGTTTTCTATTGCAATTAGTACTTCTAAGATCTAAGTATAGATCTATGAAGATCCTTCAATTTCAATATCATACTATAAAGATCTAATCCTTAATTATGACGAAGAATTAAGGAGTCTTTGCAGCAAGCATAATGGATTGAGCACTAAAGTTATCATTACATAAATCTTCCAAGATCATGTTCTACTATTTGCTCAACTCCGGGCTTAGGCCCGAGATGTTTCTCTATCAAATAGAATAACTTCTCAGTTCCTAGGACTATCCCGAGGTTTTATTCCCATTCTGAAAATTGGAGCCTTTTAAAGACATTTTCTCCCAGGATTATGTTCTAAACGCTAATCTTTCAGTTATCTTGATTCCAATAGTCCAACTATCCAATCAACGATTTCGGGTACAATCAAATATAATGATTACTATAGTCTAACTATATAATCAACTACTATTTGATTGGTTAATTCAAATATATTGATTACTATAATTCAAATATAGAATCAACTATAAATGAAGTAGTTTGAATACAGTCCAACTGTTAAATTAAAACAACAATTAAATATTAGTCCAACTAATATATTTATAAATTAATGAGGAAAAATTGAAATGAGCGCGTATTGGCAAGTGTCTAAACGAAATTGAAAATTTAATACTTGCCTCCCACTATTTTTCGACGAGCCTCTAACCCTCTGTTGAGTAATCGGGAAACCTAGTTTCCTAGTGGGTTATGATCCAGTTAAATAGCACACAACCTTGACTTTGGCCAACAAGTTTTATGATATTTAACTAGGTAAATCTCTAAGATCAATTGGATCTCATCCAATTCCTAGATCCAGTAGGTGGACATCAAAGTCCGAAACATATATCTAATATATGCCATATATCCAATATATTCCCTAACACTTTTCCTCTGAATCAACTAAGTCATGGCTTTGGCACAACAAGCTTAATGATTCTAGTTAAGCGGGACCCATTGACTTTGGAAAGCTTCGTAATCGATGTCGATGGACAAGAAGTGATCTTGACTTTGGCCAAAAAATCACAACTTGGACAAGACATGCGATATGGAACAAAGCCTTCATAATTCAAACACATCCGCGATGGACAAAGGTCTTGACTTTGGCCAACAAACCAGTGCCAATCTTGGATCTTGAGAATGAATTATTCAATGGAAGGAAAACGCTTAATATTTGTTGAGGGTTTTTCGCGTAATTGGCAACCAATTAATTATCTTTGATTGGGTCTCATCATACCCCTTAAGCATGCATTCTAAAAGCATAATAAGGCGCGGTAAATAAATTAATAATGATATGCGGATGGATATCTCACAAATTGTTCCTAGAACAAATCACTCACTTTCCTTCCCCGGCTAGCACTATGATATTACTCCTACCCAATTATATAACACTTCTAAAGAAACCTCATTTACATTGAGGGGAATAGGTGAGAAGAGAAATACAAAGAGTCAAGAGGTAATAGGCTGGACACGCAGGTCCAATTTAATAAATTCTAAATTTATTACAACAATTTCCAAAATTACCCTCACCCATCTAATATCCATCCGATATACATTATTAATACATCACATCCATGTATTCACACAAAGCATGTTATCAATCAATCTAATCCAATTAATTAGTCTTTAATTAATGACCATTCAATGTTCAAACAACGATTTGATTTGCGCGAGTCCAACTCGTTTAAGAATAAGTACTCAAAGTACGAATTCTTGAATTATATCAAACTACAATATTAAATCCAATTTAATTTGTATTCAATACTAATTCTTTATTTAATTTCAAATTAAATAATTACACTTTTTAATGCGCCTTTGCGACTTAGATTCTAAATCTAATCTTAATGGGTCTCAAAGCCCAATTAACATCCAATGTCAATTTAATTAAAGTCCAATGGGCTTTTAATTAATTCATAAGGCATGGACTTTGGCAACCAAAGCCTAATAAGGAATCACCCTTTGCCACAAAATTAATTTTGGCCCATTAGGCCCAATTAAATTATAAAGGCCAATTTAACATATTTGGACTTTATGGAAATGGTTTTAGGCCCAATTGGATCCAACCAATTCCTAAACCATACTTGAACCAACCAAGCCCATTAAGCCCAAATACAACATTTTTAACCACCCATTCCAAATTAAGCCCAATTAATTTAATCACAATGTTCCAAATATCATAATTATTTAATTAAAGTGTATTGCACTAATTAATTATCTAAATTAACATTTCCAAAACATCAATTTAATTAATTAATCATGCATTATTATATTCAATTCATGTCCAACACAATTGAAACAAAATCAACTCATTACATGCTACTACATGTCACGGCAATAGTGGATTTTTTCATCAATTTTGATTTCAATCCAATTAAATCACAAAGCAACTTATCCATTCATCTTAAACACATCCAATGGTCTAAAATCAAAATTACCATGACATTAGGGTTCAAGCAACCATTCGGCCAAACTACTCAATTTGGGGAAAATTAATCCAATTAATTTTTCTTCAAATTGATCATGCATACTCTAAGTTATCAACATACAAGCATACTCAAACAAATAATTTGATCAAATCATGCTAAAATCAATTTTACCCAAATTTTAGTATATAAACCCTAATCAAATTTCATGCTCAATTTATGGCTCTGATACCATTGTTGGGTTTTCTAGGTCAAACCAAGATCAATTAAGCAAGAAATCATGTGAATACATTAAAGCAAAGTAGCGGAAATTACTCACTTTGATCGGCTTAGGATGTGTAGACAACAAAACTTTTTCCTCCATTGAAGTTGCTCCAAGCTTCTCCTTTGATGTAGGTTGAGCTTCCAAGCTTCCAATCTTTGAATCTTGAATTCCAAACTCAAGGGTTAGTGTACCTAACACCTTTGTATAACTCCTTGGATGTGCTAGCACCTTTGATTTTAAAGAAAAATCAAGAAGCAAATAAGCCCTAGGCTCACGGAAATTTGAGAGAAAAATCAAGGCCATTTTCGGCCAAGCCAAATGGGAGAGGAAGAAGATGAAGTTCACGCCCAAGGCATGAATTAGGGGAGAGAGAGTGGCTTTGTGTGTTGTATAATTGATTTCAAAAAACAATTATCATATACCAAAACTAACTTTGGTATTAGTCATTCCAAAATGACAAAGAGTGTTTTTCAAGTTACCATCAAATCCAACTACTTCCATCAACCAAAAGGTGATGAGATAGACTAGGTGATGTGACTTGTGTGGGCCCCAATTTAATTCAAAATCCGAGTGGGCCCGCAAACACTTTCCGGGCTCGGTTTGTTAATTCGGAATTAACGAATTTTTTGTTGCGACGTAATTAAATCCAATTTAATTAAATAATATGCCTAGCAAAATTACTATTCACGTCGCTCGCGAATTAATTCTAATTAATTCGTTGCCCGAATTAAAATCCAATTTTAATTCCGTCATGAAATCTAATTTCATATAATATATCGAATATATTATTTTATCGATTAATTCTGAATTAATTGTTCTCTCTCTTTTAATAGAATTTTATCCCAGATAAAATCTCTCCGCAATTAATCCTAGATTAATTTTCTCTCTCTTATAATTAATCCCATATTAATTATGTTCGAGTCATACGTCATCGTGAATCTTCGGAAGCGACCCATGAGATCCCTGGATATGTGGCAGTAAATCCGGTTGTCGAAATATCCGAACACGTGCGTACTCGTACCACGTTCTTACCGATTTACAAGACATGGTTGGCTTCTAGCAAAGCACTGTGCCTACCCAATTCTCCAGAAATATTCTTAAAGGAATATGTGATCTATATCAGGCGTGTATACGTAGTATTGCGTATTACGATCCAACATCTGATGTCACGTTCAAGGCCTGGGGCTGGAATTGTGTTTGCCCCGTACGAAGCACATATCGGATCTCTGGCAACTAGTCTCTATAATCAGATAATCATGACCTAGTCATATTATCCCGATGACTGCAGTACTAAAGAGCACCAGTTCCGTAACCTACGTGATCATCATCTCCACTATGACTGGAGTGATACTTCCATCATGACATCACACCCAATACACTACGATTCTCAATATAACCAAAAAGGCGTACACATAACCTGTTAAAGCCCTGGACGACCAAAACCAAAGTATATTGATTGTCGCAAGTATTAGCGGTGCAAGTCTCAGGTTAAGACCAAATACACCTACCCTGATTCGGACTTCCATAGACACATAATCATACTAGCAATGGAATTCTGAGGGGTCTATCCAGAGCGAAGCTGTTTTCGTACCATCGGTAAACACAACCTCTTATTACACTTGCATGAGTATCCTATACCCAAACATATGAGAACTATGTCGTTATGCTCCCACAACACGCACAAGTGTAATACTAGTCTTTTACGCATTATCGATGTCCAATCTCGATAATACTACGACTAGGGATATTTAATGATTAAACCTTAGTGGATTAATATTGTCTCATGTCTTATTAATTTGGAACTAATCATATGGACTTTTATCATTTATATATCCCGATAATCCAATTACAAATGATAAAATAGCAATTTCCTTTGTCACATAGTTAATTTGTACAACAACACCATGTTCTATACAAATAGTGATGCTATGGGTCATAATTGTCAAACATTAGGTTTCCAATTTATGATTCTTTGAATCCTTGGCCGAGGTATGATTCGGAAACGAGTTCCGAATATTTATTGAATAATCATAATTATGTCGTGACACATGAATTGTTCATATCGGAGATTTGACGTTTAATCTATATCTCCGGAATAATTTGGATAACCTATGGCAGATGGATTACATATATGCGATAACTTCGACTTGAATGGTTCAACTCTATTATCTATGGTCGTCATAATTTGTGAGTGGACAAATTACGGACATGGAAATGGTTCCCGCGACAGATAAACTTGAACCTAGAAAGTCCCACAATATAAATTGTACTCGTTGAGCACTTGGACAATTAATTATGGATAATTTGGATTATTCATAATTTACACATGCGTATTAAATAATGTGTATTTGTATACAATACATAATTTAGATGAGATACACATTATTAACCAATTAAATTTTGACACTTGTTTTATTATTATTATTAGTTAATTAATTATTAATAATGATAAGATTGAAGAATATTCTTGGAATATTATTCCATAATATTATTTTATCTTTTTGTTAATTAGATTAATTATTTAATTTATTTATTTAGATAAGAATATTATTGGAATATTCTTATTAGCTTGGCAAATTTTGATTTGCTATTTCATGTAATTTGGACACATGGATTTTTTTTGAGAGAAATTAAAATAATAATTACATTTTGGATAAGATCATGAGGCGTCAAATTTTTAACCAAAAATAATTGTGATTTTTTTTTAAAAAAAAATCCCTAATTTTCGAAATTATTGAGAAATAATATATAAATGAAATTGTTTCATTTTGTTTAAGGCTTCAGCCATTCTCATGAGTTGAGAAACAAAAAGAAAAAAGGGGATTAGGGTTCTAAACAAATTAATCAACACCAAGTGAAGAAAATTTGAAGAATTGGAACTTGTAATTAAGGTAATAAAGAGTTTCTAATTTCTAATTTCTTAATTTTTTGTTTCTTAAGCATGAAAATATGTATTGGATATGTATTTTACATGTCTTAATAATATATGTATCTTGGATATATGTTTGAAGCAAAAACATGGTGTTGATTAATTATTTAACCTTAATAGTTTTCTTTTATAAACATGTGTTGTAAGATTAATTAGGGAATTAATCTCAAAATTAAAATTGTCATTCTAGAGTGATGTTACCACTCTAATATTGCCTATAATTGTTCTTGAGGCTTTATGTTGTGGTGATTAAATTTGGTGTAAATTAATTGGATTAATTTGGTGAATAAATTAAATTATAGCATGAAAAATGGAAAAATTAATTTATGGATCAAATCTGAAATTGAATATTAAAACGAAATATTTTTCATGGGAAAATATGTTATTTGAATGATTTTAGATATGTATTGGGTGGTGCATAAATTCTGGAAATTATTCCAGTACGAAAACGCGAGAAAATGATGAAATTTACGTCGAAATGGGCTCGCCGAGTCACGGCTATGAAACTAGCGAACTGGCACTGTTCGGGAAGCCCAAGGGCTGACTGAACACTTCCCGAGTGACTGGATTGCCCTGACTCGGCTGTTGGTCAACCGGTTTGATCGTTTGCCCGTTACGCGTAGTATTTGTCGAAAAATATTTTCATAAAATAATTTGTTGTGTAACGAATATATTATGTTATTAATATTAATAAATTTTAAAATGTCTAAAAACTTTTTTTCCTTCCACGCGCCTTTCCGCTGCGCTTATCCCAACAGATTTAACACTGCATCACGTCGCGACGCTTAGAAGGTTACGTCGAGACGCGAATACTTGGTGTTATGCCGTCGTGATGCTAAACAGTTTGCGTCGTGACGCAGAGCTGAGTTTACATTCCGCCTCAGATTTACACTATGACGAGTCGCGACCCGTGTTTGGGCGTCGCGACGCCCAGCTGGTTATATGAATGTTTTTTAAAATATTTGAATAACATGTCATATTACCTAGGGTGCCTACTCTTGTATTTTCACATGCCATAACATGTTTAAAGGCATGATATTCTAGTCATAAAATATGATTTTATGTAATTTAAGAGTTAAATTGGAATATGATATGCAGAAAACAAGATAATAAGATTAATTGATTTAATGGTTTAAAAAATTAGAGATTCAAAGTTTAAAACTTATGGGGGCCTTATAAGTGGATTATGTCTTCCTTTGGTATATCGGATGGAAACGGAGACGTAAATTCCATAACCAATTCCAAATGGACGGTAATGTGATCTGCACTCGGGATACAATTCCACGTACCATTGGAATTTATAACGTGCTTAAATAAATTAAATAGTTTAATTAATATTGGACCATTCGTTGAATTCTAAATTTTAAACCTGTTAATGAACTAATATTTCAAGTGTTAAAATAAATTAAGTTACTTAAGCAAACTTAATTAAATTAGTTTAATTAAGCAAAATGTTAGTTGAGACTAATCGGAATTAGTGAATAAAATTTTAAAAGTTAAAGTTGATTAGATCACTAATAATCATCTAGTATTAATTAGGTTATGTTTTAACCGCGCATAATCTAAATAAATTAGATACTAGTGTAATAGAAACCTTAAAATCTTAAATAGTGAGTATGAGAGAGATTTATCACAATATATCATGCGATCTCCGTGTTAGTCTGAAAACGTGAGATTCAAAAGGCGCCTCGAGACGGTTTTGTTTTTCGTCCCATACGGATGATGTCCATTAAATGACACGGAACCTAACAAAATAATAAGCTAAGAATGGAGGAATAAGTGAGTATAAACTGCACTTATCATATATCCACTATGATATTTCAAGTTGAAAGACCACATATACTACTCGACTCTTTTTACATATCCTATTGATGTTGGTGTACCATCTATTAGGAATCTTCGATGAGTCGTTTAGTATTCATCCGCCATGAATACCTACATATTTATACGAGTTTCCCAAGACTCATGGTTTATTGAGATAAACCATCTGAATCTTAGATTCTGATATACAACATGTACTGTCTCTCGAGTTTACTTACTGACCAAGAGTGTAAACTTTGAACATGAATAATTTAAGAATGATTATGTTATGATATAACACAATGTTAGTTGCAATACTTTTGCAACTATACTATAACTAATTATTCTAAGGACTTTTATGCCTATACCATATATAAAAGAAAAATATTGATGAAACTACTTATTTTATTCATAATAAAATATATATTATACATACATGTATTTATAAGGAAATACAATAGGAAATTGGTGCGACGAGCACCAACTCTAACATATATGCATGTAGATTACAAGTCTATTTCAAGTTTTATAAATGAATTTTATGACTCCAAGTACATGGAATATAGGTTCAAATAAAAATTATGACTTTAAGCGTATAGATTGCATGTCAAATAATTATCATATAATTTTCGCCAATCATATAATTTCAATGTTCTATCAAATTTTTGTAATTCATATTTTATTCAATAAGTACCAAATATATTTTTGACAATGATGTCCCCAAGGGTGTTGCTTGGTGGTGTAGGGTCCAGGATCTCACCTTGAGGTTCTGGGTTCGAATCCAGGGGGTGCACTTCTTGTAAGAGCCTAGGACAGCCGGTGGTTTTACCTGCACCGCGGCCCAAAATGGGTGGTTTGGTGGCGGAGTTTCCATCGTTTCCAAAAAAATATATATATATATTTTTGACAATGATCTTATGACAATTTCTAATTTTCTTCTAGTAGTATGTTATTGATCATATATTTTTTTAATTATCCAATGAGATCTTTAAATACTTATAATATATCAGCCTAGGGAATTTAAATCTCTTTATCATGTACACGCGTGTCTTCAATTGGACTTATAATATATCGGGAATTCAAATCTCTTTATCATGTACACGCGTGTCTTCAATTGGACTTATAATATATCAGCCTCTGTCTTTACTATTATTATTTACTTGTTGATTGATATACATGCCTCTTCAAGAGAAATCTATTCAATAATTTCAAACCACTCAAATGTTATGCTACTTGTTGAGGCTCTCATCTTGGGTAAAATTCGTATCAAAAAAGAAATATTTGTTCTCTCCTATAAATGAACTTTTTTCGTAAAATCTCGTCTACTAATAGAATCTGTTTATATTCCAACACAGAACGAACGGACAATATACAGGATGGGTAGAAGAAGTTGTGATACTCACTCAAATGTTATGCTACTTGTTGAAGAGATGGTATAGTCAAGAATACCAAATTATTTAACTTCTTTTTTTTTTTTTTTTTTTTTTGTATCTTCCTGGGATTCCATTATTTTAACTTTTTAGTTTACCAAGGTTCGCAGATTAATTTGTATTACTATAGTCTTTCAATGATATCAGCCTTTAACAAGTAATTATATAATTGATTTTTATGAGTTTTTATATCAATAAATTTTTCAATAATTAATTAACAATTATAATTACTCTTTGAAGTCCAGGTTAAAACTAATTAACAAAAAAATAAAATAAAATAAAGTGATACATATCATTATTATAAAATCATATCATTCATCACACACGCTTTCATTTCTCTCATGGTGGGAAGACGATTCCATCAAGTTGAGAATTCCAGATAAGCATTATCAGTACTAGAAAAATTTGAAGATGATTTGCCAAAATGATCATTGGTGTTCCGGTTATTTCGTACAATAAATATAACAAACAAGATACTACTTCAGTTGTCTGAATTTTGATAGTCTTAATCTGAACCAGATGGATTTGAATTCATCTGTTCTAATTGACTGAAGAGATATATAGATGCACATACATGTACTTTTGAAAAAGCTAACTCTTGGTGCTATATAAATAAATAATTACAACTCTGGCCTCTTCAGCTAAGATGATCCCCATCTTCATGATGTTTGGGCTCTGGTCAACAATGGTATTTAATCTTCATGGATTCACTTGGACAACATAGTGAAGCTCTATCCAATCCATCTTATCAAGGTAATGCTCCACTTATGAAGGGATAACGTTTGAGTTTTCACATCTATTTTGCTTCGATATTTTTTTGTAATGTTCGTGAATGCACATCGAAATCTTCTTATATAAATCATCTTTGAGAATATATAGTATTCATTTTGTTTTTATCAGTATCTTTGAGTTCTCTCTGTCGGGCATCATATAATGTTGCCGTATGGTTCATTTGGTTTTAAGACAAAAATAATTGAATTCAGTATTAGTGGGCTGAATGTTTGGTGACATCAATGGAGCCCAAGAGTTGCCCTTTAAAGCCTGTATATCTTGGCTGCCTGTACCGGACTTTGCCCTAAAAGCAGTTCTTGGTAAGAATGACATGCCATCAACTTAATGACATTCGCATGCTTGTTCCTGAAAACATATTATCAAACTAATTGCAGGTTCTTGAATGGAGTCCAAGAGTTAAAGGTTTCCCTTTTAAATATCAGTGTGTGAATGATGCACTTCAAGCCGAACTCTGTTGTATGGATTCCTTGGTATGCACCAACAATAGCATCGCTTTGTTGGTTCTTTCGGTTGAAGCTTCCCCAAGCAGCTGGTTGGTATGCACCAACTAGGAGTGTTGATAGAATCGGGTCAATCCGCGACCCGACCCAACCCGTGCGGATCTCAAAAAATTGAAAATTTTCCACCCGACCCAACTCAAAATTTTCGGATTGGGCAACAGGTTTAATACTAAAACCCGACCTGACCCGATCCGATCCTATAATATTTTTATTATTTTCCTAAAAGTTCTATTATTTTTCTAAAAATCTTATTATTTTTTTTTAATTTTTATTATTATTTCATTTGTTGATTACTTTTGTTGTATTAAAACTTTATATATATGATAATTTTTGGGACATAAAAAAACTAATATTTATATTTCAAAATAATTAATTCATTAAAAAAAAAATTGCCGACCCGACACACACCCAATCAGGTTTCACCTTCGCGTAACCCAACCCGCGACCCGACCTCCGCGTGACCCGATCCAATCGGATCTCACAAAATTTTTAAAAACCCGACCCGCCCCGACCCGTGAACACCCCTAACACCAACAATATCAGAATAGCAAGTGAAGCAATATGCAAACGGAATAAGGAAACAACGAGAAAGCAAACAAGTATTTTTTTTCCTCTTATCTTTTAACAGATATTCCAAGGATTCAGAGTGATATAAAATGGTCATAACGGCATTCCTTTCTTCTTCTTTTTTACCATTCATTTTGACATGATATCCAAAAGTTGCATTTTCCATAATACAACACAGATCATTGCAGTTCTGTAGTTTGCCTTTGATCCCCGCACAGGACAGATAAGAGGCACTGATCAACTAAAGGCAATGAATACTGATGGTCCAATAAATTAATCAGCCCTTCAATGAGTACTTCTTCCCTGTAAAAGGATGGAACTTCTGCTCCTCTTCCTTTTCCGGCTGCTCCTGTTTTTTCTCTTTTCCAGCTTCCGGCTGTACGGAGCAAAGAACATGTAACTTAGCAGTTGTAATAACTCCATTTTTTAACTGAGTTGAAGGATATAAAACTACAGTACCTTTTGTGTTTCCTTGGGACCATGGTTTGCATTTGATCCAAACACGAGCTTTCCCTGAGACTGTCTTGCAGTATTTTGTGAACTAGACCCTGCAGATGGCTGCCCAGTAACATTAGCAGTGGCAGGTTGCTTATCCTTGGACCCTGAGGACGAAACTGGAGAAGGCTGATATGTCAAAGGTTTCCCATCCAACCGTCTAGCTACTCCAGTAAAAGGGCTGAATTTTGGTGCAGTCTCAATTGGAGCCTCTTCAGCTACATGACAAAAGAGATCCATCACTTCTTGCAACGAGAAACATATCTTATTGCAATTACACAAAAATTTAAAGGAATCTCCACATACTTGCAACAATTCTCACATATTATAACTCTTTTTTGAAATTTTCCTAAAAGGTTTATTAAGGTCATGAAACAAATCCATGTTCTACACTGAGTGGGTGCAACTGAAAGACAGACTTATCTGTAGTACGTGCATAATTGAGAGAGAAAAAAAAAAAAAAAAAAAAAAAAAAAAACCCTTTTGGTATGGTCTTACACACAACAAAAACCACCAACTCAAGAGAGGAAAAAAATAAAAAACAATTACCTGTGTCAATGGCTCAATGCTCAATCCACAATTAAAGAGAATGGAGAACAATTCTTAATGAGCGCAAGGAACAAGAAGGATGAAACAACAGAAATGATCAGGTATATCTCACCTTGTGCAGTTGCCTTACTTGAAGCAGATGCAATAGGTCTTTCAGGTTCCTTGTAATCCAGAGGAGGTGCAAAATCCACTTCACAGTCAGTCTCAATGATGCTTATTGCATTAGAAGGCTTTGTCTCTATAATGTCGATGTAATATTTCTTATTGTTATACGCCACCATAATACTGTCCCCAGTGGTCAAGCAGGAATAATTCCTTAATGTTGTTTCCAAGCTTCATGAGAAAGGTGTCAAAATTATAAGCATGATAGCTATCATATTACTCAGATTATATAATACAAAAGAATAGGTACACGCAGCGCAGATACATCAAAATTAGATAAATTCAACGAGAAACACCACAAAAATAAAAGATTAAAAGAAACAGGGAGCAGACTTCATAAGAAGACAGAGCAGAATCAGAAGAAAAAAATATGAGACTTGAACTTCAGGCGTCTAATCTTCCAAAAACATCAAACATTAATCAGATTTATGTAAGTCTCACCCTAAACAAATGATTGAACATTAAAAATAAAGAACTCACATGGCTTTCGGATTAGAAATATCCAAAAAGTCCTTTGTGTGAGGTTGAAGTTTGACATATGTTCCCTTTGGAAGTGTCACATTTTTCATTCGCACAATATCTCCCTCTTGTAAGAGCAGGTTCTCCATCATCTAAATAATAATAATAGTTTGAACCAACACAGAAGGAATCTATTGACTCAAAGATGTCTGTCAGTTAAAATGACCTACAACAATAATACTCCAAAATTTCTATGCAAAAGCCAAAAACACACTTTTCAACACCTACCCAGTATGGCATATATATCATGCCTTCCTCTGCAATGAACTCAAGAACTCCACAGTGGGAAACTCGCTCAGCAGCATTATTTTGTAGCTCAAACAACATTGGATAATCAATATGCAAGGATGCTGCAAATTTATCTAACATTAGAATTTTTGGTTTGAGGTCACATCATCACGACTTGTAATAAAGGTAGATCATAGAATAATCAAAACCGAAAATAAACATGCAATTAAAATAACCCACCAAGACGATCAAGGGCTGAGGGAGGCATTATAACTGAAAAGAAAAAATAGGGAAAAGATCAGAAACGTACATTGGGTAAAGAAATCTGAAAATTATGCACAAGAGTTGAAAAACTCACTTTTATCACCACTTTCTATTTGTGGCTGCAAAATAGTTAAAAGAAAAAGGGAAATGAGAATCATAGAAATCATTTCTAACATAATCAACTAGAAACTAGTATGCAAATGGATCGATTATCCTTAGCTTTGCACAATCCAAATGAGAATGGCAAACAGATGAAATAAAATAGAAAACAGACATCTTTTTAATCTACGATAAGTCCCCTGAGGATGTAGAAACAACTCCAACAGCGCATAGTTGTTACTATAAAAATCAGTAAATTCAACATACATAAGACGAAAAACGGAATTTCTACCTTTTCAATAAAAGATGCAGGGTAACATCGGTAACTCTGCTCAAATGATGTCCCATGATATCCATATCCATCAAAAAACTGCAACATCACCACCAATAGATTGACAATCACAGTCAGAGAATCAATGATGGCAAAATTGATTATTCATAGGACGTGCCATGACAAGAAAAACATTCTCAACTACATACTATGATATTACTCCTTAAATTATCCACACATCAACTTTGATCATGTAGCAAACAAGAATTCTAAGTGGAATACAACTGCAAAAGAAGTACCATTTAGCAGTACTCGGTTTCATCTGTTTAAAGTCTCCACATTGTACTCAATGTTCTAAAAAAAGCAAGGTGCTAGGCATGAGGTGAGTGCTTATTCCTAGCACCTAGACGGATGGGCTAGGCAGCAACATAGGCAGTGAAATTTTTTGAATGGAAATTTGGGTTCAATTAGGTTTAGGGTTAGGATTTGATAAATTGAGATCAATCAGGGTTAGGTTATGACAATTTGATATTAATTAGGGTTAAGGTTTAAGCAAATTGAGGTCAATTGAGTTTTGGGTTTGGAAAATTGAAGTCAATAAGGCTTAGGGTTTGGAAATTTGGGTTCTATTAGGGTTAGGATTAGGATTTGGGACTACCATCAACGGCAACTCCGATGGCGGTGAGTGCACATGAACTACATGCGCTACCAACTCATGCCACAAATTGTCAGCATGGTTCTAAAAAACACTCAGAGCTACTAGTGAATCATTATACCCCTAATATAAGTGGCCACGGGAACTTACTAATATCCCTAGACAAGCTCATATTGGCGACTCATTACATTCTCCCCCTCTTAGCGACTCGTTACACCTAGCGCCTAAGCTTTCTAAGCAAGCCTAGACAGACAGATTAGGTGAAGCTAGGGGGTCGCCACTTGAATTAGGTATGTGGTTGGATCGATAGATTTTCATAACGATATTTTTGGATCGAGAAATGATTTTGGGACGTTTACATAATTTTTTTCAATTCATTTTTTAACTGCAAGTTAGTTTTATAAAAAAATACTGAAATATAGATAATGAAAACTCAGAAGACTATAAATTACAAAATAAAGCTTGCACCATTTACTCATCATCTACAATATCCCCATGGAGATCCAAAAGTCATTTTCTTCATTTACTCATAAATTCATCTAAAAAGTCGTCAAATTCATTGGCAATGTGGATTGCCATGTTGGAGGTTCCAATTATCGTTCCCTATCGATTTGGGTCGACTTGGTTCCAGGATTCGGATCGCGGGATCCGGATCGCGGATCCATAACCTTTTGAGGGATCCTAGTAACATTGATTTAGAGTTTGACAAATTGAGGTAAATTAGGTTTAGGGTTTGAAATTTTCATTTAGGCATAGGGGTAAGGTTTTCATTTTCAGGCACTCATCGACGGCGACTACCTTCACGTGGTTCACGGGCCATCGCCTTTACGGCAAATGGCTACTCTAATCGGCGTGTGAAGTGTAGGTGTGCTGGTCGACAAAGTAGCAGTTTGACAAATTGAGGAAAATTAGGTTTAGGGTTTGAAATTTGTTTCATTTAGGCTTAAGGGTAAGGTTTTCATTTTCAGGCACTCATCGACGACGACTACCGACATGTGGTGCATGTGCCACTGCCTTTATGGCTGTTTTCCAAGCTCTGTCGGCCATCGCAGCTACACTTCACACGTCGATATGAGTAGCTGTTTGCCGTAGATCTGTGTTTTTCCGAAAAGTTGCTGGCCTGCCGCCTAGCCCACCATTTTCCGACAAAGCGAAACGGCCAAGCACTGCCTAGGCCGCATTTTAGAACAAATGATTGTCACACGCGCTACTCGAGCATGATAAAAAACCGATGGCCAAAGCTTCTACATTGCTGACACGCCGATTTGATCCACTATTTTCCGTATATCTGCATTTTTCCAAGAAACTACCGCCTAGCCTACAATTTTTCCGGCAAATCAAAACGGCCAGGCACTGACGCTCAGGTCAATTTTTAGAACAGTGATTGTACTCTATTTGGGTCCCATAATCAAGGATGGAAACCGATATCTAAATTTTCTTTATAGAGAAAAAGAGAATCAAGACAAATGGCTACTCACCCATCTTAGGAAGTATGAAAATTCAAATAAATCAAGTAAATGATAGGGTGGGATAAAAAGGTTCAAGGCGTCACAGCCAAATTCAGGACTGTTGGGCTTTAGCCCAATCTTTTTGTGAAAAGACTTGGACTTTAAAAATCAAGCCCGCCCATATGAGGGCCTGGACCTGGGTTTTTATAAAAAGCCCTGGCCATTTATTTTTTTAACCCTAATTCTGGTAAAGTTAGGGTTTGTGTCATAAGAAAGAGATGCAATGTTCAAAAAAACGTTAGGTGCTAGTCGGGCGGTGAGGGAGCACATAGGCCTTTTAGGCGACGCCTAGACGGACGGATTAAGGTTTTATTATTTTATTCACAAAATTTATAATTATTTTTGTAATTATGTAATGGATTATTTGAAAAAAAAAATGTATTTATGTCATTTTTTTTTTTTAAAAAAAAATTATATTCATATCATCTTTCTTATCTTATGCAATTTACAACAGCGTTATACCTTTAAACAACTCATAAAAATGTGAGCAATACATGATCAAAAGCAAATGAGTTTGTCATTGAAAACAACTATAAAAAAATAATTATTTTAACTAATCAATTCAGTAATCACACATTCAAATCTCAAATTACCCAACAAATAACAATTATTTTAACCGATCAATTCAGTAATTATGTTGATCAATTCAGTAATTACTAGATGCCTTATCTGATCAAGTGAGTGTCTTATATTTGCGATTTTATGATAAAATAAAATAGAAAAATGGATCTGGATCAGATGTCATACCAATAAAATAATTTTTTGAACTACCCACCTAGACCCGCAAACCGCCTAGATGACTGATTTTCTCCATATTCGGAACGGGCCAGGGTCGCCTAGCGCATAGGGGCCGCCAACCCGATTTTTTGATCACTGAAGAGATGCAAAGCAGTCAATATGTGATTCTCTCGAATCAAACAAAACCCTAAAGGCCTATCTTTCACCCCGCCTTTGAACTTCTCTAATCTTCATCTCCACATCAATCTTTGTCACATTTTGGAGTGTCTGGCCTTCCCTTTGCATCACTTGTTCCATCGTCATCGAAGCTGCAAGGACGTCGGTGAAGTTTTATATCCATTATCTATTGAAAATTTAGCTCCCAGATGATAAATAATTATGATTATATCCCTTTCCACTAGCGAGTGGTGGAATGTTATTCTTGGGAGGAGGATGGAATTTATTTTTTAATGCGTGATTTTTTTGTTTAAAGTAATTAGTCATGGAGCCGTCTTTTTTGACTTTGGCTTCATCTCACTGTAGATTAATTGATACATTAATGGTGAGTAGTTGAAAATTAATTATGATTATGCATTTTCAATTTGCAAGTTGAAATTTCAAAGTTTGTTAATCTATGTGATCCTTGTGATCATGATAATGACCATCATGTTCATTTGTGAAGTACTATTAGAGAAAAATAATCTTTTATCATTTCTTGAAGAACAATACAAGGTGTACAAAAATGGCGGACGTGAATCTGATTCTATTTTTTCAAAGGTTGAAAAGGTTATTGTCAAGTGAAGAAGGAATCAAGGAACGTTGCTGTATTGTATGTAATATAAATTATTATTTGAAAGATCCAACCCAGCCTAGGTCAAGATGGACTTGGGTTTTTCAGGGCTTGCACTCTAGAAAAAATTAGGGCCTGGACTTGGACTTGGCAAAATCCAATTCAGCCCATCCAAATGCCCACCCTAGTAAATAAGGATAGAGACACAACTTTACTTTAAGCAACATAAAATGATGACAGTTAATTTTTTTTTTTTTTTTTAATAAAACTAGAGCCATCAATAATTCAGACTATTATTTGCTTACAGACTCAAGTTGTATAAGGGCAACAGAATCTGATATATCAATATAACTCTTCGGTTTGAATCTTGCCAAGAATATTAATCCAAAAAAAAACAAAAAACAAAAGGCCAAAATGATTTTGATTCAGTTGTGTTATTTTCTTCACATTTTTTAATAAGATATTTTTCATCAGCACTCCCTATTAATATTTTCTTAACATTTAGAAGTTAAAAAACCACAATTATGATGTATAATATGTGTACTTAACAATCTTCTAATTTTCAATCTCAAATATACTCTCTCTAAATTCTACGTAGTTTCCTATAAATCATATAATTCTCTACTTCTAAAAAAAGTTTAAGTTATTGTTTAAATTTTAAAACTGAATTATTATAATTGCTTTACAAGAGACCACCTAACTAATTTTGTCACATATTTTGTTTACTAGTAAGTTAAATTCTTATTTTTAGTACTCTTTGTTTTCATATGTAAAATGTAATCATGCCTCATATTAGATGTAGATTTCGATTATTACAAAAATGTATATTTTCATTTAAATGTAACTTTCATTCTTAATAATAACTTATCTCATAGCTTTATCTAGAGAAATTTCAAGGTAATGAATAATCAAGTGAGTAAAAACATTTCCACTAAGTCCCGAACATAAGGTTAATAGAGTCGCATTTGCAGTGCTGAGATTTACTTGCCAATGCAGAATAAAAATACTCATACTCACAATATGGATTAGCAGGAGCACAACATCACATCTTATACATGTTAATCTCAAATTTCAATCAAAATAAAATAAGAAAATACTAATCCAGCCTATTATCATGAATCGAATGGACATTCAACTTAAATACTGTATCAAAAATAAAAATTAAAGAACAAAACATACCATTTTTACCGTGAATGAGTATTCAAAGATAATCAACCTTTCAGCTCGCTACAAAAAGAAGAAACCATACAGCTTTTTTTTTTATCAGAAAAAGAAAAGAAAATGTTCACTAAACTACATGGATTGGAACAGAAGCTAATCAATAATTTAAATCAGAACAAAAGTAAAATGCGTCTGTGTAAATCTAGATGTAATAAAGAAATAAAATGTAATTTAACGAAACATAGGGGGAGAATTGTAACTTTACCGGACCGGAAAGACGGAGAGAAACTGTGAGTCTGAGGTTTTAGAGTTTGATCTGAGAAGAGAAGAGAAGAGAAGAGAAGATGAGAGGAGTGATTGCTTGAAATGTTTGGGCTAAAGCCTAAGGTGCACAGCCGTGCGTATTGTTCACGCTACGTCGCTGTTCGACACGTGTTATTCTTTTCCCTCCTTGGGCCGTGGTGGGTATTGGGCCTTAGGTTTTTGGCCCATGTAACTTTGAAATTCAATGTTGAAATTATGTTACTTACAGCGGAAATTTTGGAAATCCCACCATCAAATCATTTGATCCAGATTTAAGAGGAGCAAATAAAATTTTTAATTATCTCAGACTCTTATAAGAAATACACCATGAACTCGAACCCAGAATATGACAACCAAATCTTAAACCATTTTGTACACCCTTTGAGGACGTTAATTACAGCTATGCCATCCCAAAACCACACCCAATTTTTCCGATCTAAAGGCATCCCAAAACATGTTGCTGTTGTAGGCATTCCCAAATATTCATAGCTACGCCTATAGTCAAACTCACAATTCGAGTCCCCACTTGAAAAATCAAATTTAGTCATAGATTTTGACCCTATGCGGAATAATACACAATAAATTAAAACAAGTCCTAATTATTGTTTCTATGGATTCACAACACGCACCCTTAAATTTAAAACAGATATAAACCAAAGCAAATAAAAAGAAAGCAGAAAAATAAAATCAACACCAATAATTTTATTGACGAAGTGGAAAACTCATGCGAAAAAAAAATCACCCCGGGTATCTAGGCTACTAGCCAAAATCCACTATAATGGGAAAAACTTACAGTGATGATATAAGACATATGGCAGCAACTCTGCCGACTCTACTACTTCTATACTGTAATAACCCGAAGAACTCCTCGAGTTCGCACCAAATGGCCTTCTTTAGAACCTCTGAAGTCTGTTAGTGGATCAACCCTGCAAACTCGCAACGTCAGAACTTCTACTACCAATCTTCCCCCTTGAGAACTCTGAAGGCTTAGAACATTGGGTTAGAGTTGTGTTTTTGTGTTGATGGTCACTCAAAATTCAATCTCACCAAAAGAAAGAAGACATGGTAATCAAAAGAGTCTTCAAGGTGAAAATCAAGAAGGTTGAAAACAAATGAGATTTGAGGCTTAGAATAATGTGTTTTCAACCCTTGTGAAAGTGGCTCAATGTTTGTTTATATATGTAGGGCAAAGATAAGGTTTTCCTAGTGTTAATTTGGCTTAAAAACACATCCAAAATAACTCACTTATGCACGGACGTTCGAACGCACCTCAAACGCAAAGTTTCTACCTCCAGACATTCGAACTCTCAGACAAACGCAACTCGAACGCTGGTCGCGAAATAATTTTTAGATGCAATTTAAAACGCTTGTAACTTTCTCGTCCCTTGGCCAAATCATGTATTCTTTATATATACGCAATCGCCTTCGAGTATATTTTCCAATAAAACTAACCTCATGTCAATTGGAGCTATAAATATTCTGGAATATCCAAAAGAGTGAACGTCGCTCTGATATCTCCATCTATTGTTGTCCAAATACTTATCCAATTGCTCTGAGATCTTCAAGGCTCATTACAACTCAATTGAACTTATTTTGTTACAGACGTTTCCAACACACATGGAAATTACACCTTCATACACCATTTCTTTCCAACCATCATCTACGAAATCAAATATCTATAGCTACACCTATACGTCAAACTTACAATTCGAGTCCTCTTTCGTACCTTTCAAATGAATTACATACATATATATCCATCACTATATCTATTTAAAACAAAAATCAGCAAATCAAATACTCATCACATGGGTTATTTACATGGCTTCGAGAGCACTCCTGGTCCTAGTCACATCTGTCAAAATAAAAGGTGATACACTGTTAGAATCGCGACTTTACAGAATTTTTGAATTAACAATGACAAAATTTTGGATCTTTCCGAGACAACCAGATTAAGTCTAATTTCAAAGATTTTAGTTTCATTAATCTTAAAACATCATTATACACTAATCCAAGCAATCATTTAACTTAAATTCTTCATTTAAGTGTTTTTGAAAAATCTTCCCAAAATATTTCCGCAAACGTTACGGAAGGGTCCTGAATCCTCCGAACCTACCCGGATTCATCTAAACATTATCACATAATCAAATATAACTCATATCTAACATTACATTTAGAAAAACATCAATACATGCAAAACCCAATTTTACCATAAACTTGCATAATCTATCGGATCGATCCAATTCGTTCCATTTTCACTCGGATTCTACCAAATACATATATTCAATATACTCATGCTCAAACAATTTAATTTATATCATTATGATACTCTACAAAGCTACTTGATACATCTGAATATGCAACGACAAACTTGAAATTAGAGTATTTTTATCAAGAGGTTTTATCGAGATTTTGAGGGCATATACGGACTCCCAAAGATCCCACGAACATGTTGGAATCGACGGAATTTCAATCGGAGCTACTATTCATTCGAAGGGTACTATTCACCACCACTTTCTCTCTCGATTTGCATGCAATTGTGCTTGGATCGGAAAAACTGTCATCGTCATCTTGTAGTACTCTCAGAGGGTTTCGATTTGGTGGGTGGCTCGATCCGTGAAACGAAGCGATGAGCCATGATTGAAAAAATCAAGCTCGAGCATCTCTCTCTCGCCACCGATGTTGGAGTTATGGGACTGTCGCCGGCCACCGCAGGACAGAGGGGTGGCCGGTGCACCTCTATCAGTCGTCGCATCGGTCGAAGATGGCTAGCTGGGCATTGACGAGACCAGGCCCCCACAAAAAATGAATTGGAGACGGGAGGTCGAGTGAAGGGAGTCAGAAAGCTTTGCTTCTTTTGAAATTAACGAAAATCTAAGAGTATATATAGAAAAGTCTTAAAAATTATGTTTTGACCTCGCAAAATTACTATTAGGCCCTTGACATAGGGCTCTCTCGGAAATTTATATTTTAAAAACCCTTTTGATGTAAATTTCGAAAAGTGTTTAACACGAAAATTGTTCGTCTCGGAAAACAAGTTCAGTGGTTTATGAATCAACATATTTGGAGTTTGTTTGCTAGTTTATAGCTGAAATAACAAACTTTTCGCATATAAAATCTAAACAGGAATAACGTAACCGATTCTCGAAACCACGTGTTTTCCAACGCGATGAAACTTCACTTTAAAATATTTCGGCCTATTTTACATTACATAATCTCTTATTTCCAAATATCTTCCAGTACCAAAACCTTAGCTCTGAACCGAGAATCTTATAAAATATTCCAAAAATTTCGAGATATTATAAAAATAAATATATTATGTTATATTATTTTTTATGCAAAAATATATTTGTAAGCTTAAAAAGAATTCTTTTAAATGTATAGGTAATTTGTATAATGATATAAATTATTTGAATGCATTAAAATGAATTTTTGAAATATTAATATATATATACATATATATATAATTTGGAATTGTAGAATAAAAAAATTGCTCGGGATTCGATCTCGTGAGCGTTCCACTGTGTTTGACAAATCATGATCCAACAATGGTATTAGAGCGATACATTCTAATAATTATTGAAGTCATTTACAATTATACTTTTAAATGCATGAAAAAAAATCCATGCATACATGTAATTATTGATTATATGTTTACGCTTTTTTTTTTATGTATATGCATACATTTTGGAAAAAAATTATGTTTTTTAGTATGGAAAAATTTCTACAATAGATCTTATTATCATATATCTTTTAAATGTCTTGACATTATGGGTGATCACGGTTTCGAGTCAAACCGCAACCCGACCCAAACCGCACCGACCCGAATCGCACAGCGTGGTTTGAAAAAAATAATAATAATTTCGGGTCAATCGGAACCGAACCGCAAATTTTGGGTCGGTGTGCAGTTTTGACCCAACCGCGTCCTGAACCGCCTAAAATCGTAAATTTTGACTCAAACCGCCTAAACCGCCGACCCGCGTTCAAATTAAATATTATTTTATATTTTTCTTCTTCTTTAACCATGAAATTTAAGATATTTAATGATCATATGACAATATACAATGTATAAATGAAAATTATGTATTTTTTTCTCTTCAATTATTATGTGAAAACACACAAAATTTTCTTTAAAAAAAATTATAATCCAAACCGCCGACCTGAACCACCCAAACCGCCAACCCGAACCGCCGCAGTTTTCCTTATCTAATTTACGGTTTCAGTTTCTAATTTCCCAAATCGTCAACCCGCGCAGTTTGAAGTGAAAAATGAAAAAACCGACCCGAACCGCACCGCGAACACCAATACTTGACATGGTCCGACTTGTCTATACGATATTGGGCAAACCGTTATGATTTTTCCCAGTATTGCTGAACAATGAGCTATTGTCATAATGATTTGACTATATTGATTAAATATAAGATGAGGCAAATGTAAGATTAAATATTATCCAGTATTGTTAAATAATGAGGATAATATTAATATCTTATATTTGATCATAGGCAAGTTGACCTAAAATCAATTTATCCATTATCACTAAAGTGTAAGGATAAGAACCGATTTAGGACCGACCGTAAGAATTGCATGAGATACAATTAACAATAAGTTGTCTACCTTCTTGAATTTACAACGATCAATATTGCTAAAGCATGAGGCCTAAGTAAATGTCAAGAAGGATCTACTTCTCGTTGTGAAATTTAAGAGTTAAAATTAAATTTTCATATTCATGTTTATAGAGACTATAGGAAATATGTGAAGCAGTAGGAGAGCACTCAATAGAAAAAAGTAATTTCATACTCTATTTAGTGTTTTATTATGATATTTAAATGATATTATCCACTAACATTTATTTTGTCTTATGAAGATAAATTATCTACATCCAACTTTGCTTACGTGTATACTTGATATGCACCAGCTTCATGGTGTCATCATCTACAATGTTTGGCTTATGAATCTTAGGATTCTTTGTGAATCGGAGAAACTAGAATATGTCATGGATCGTCTGATGCCCAAAGAGATTCCTAAGGAGGCTTCAGAAGAGGAATGTGTGTTGTTCTCAAAATGGCGGGATGATGATCCGAAAGTCCGATTATATACCTTGAGGTTTATGATCTCGAAGCTTTAAAAGAAGTACATGCGGAAAATTGATTCTGGATCCATTTTGCTTTATTTGAAGAAATATTTTAGCGAGAAACCATATTTTAATATGCATAGGGTGGCTGTAGAGCTTTTCCATTCTGTTCTCAGTTCTCACTAAGGGAAAACATATTAGTCCTCATGTAATGAGGATGATAGACTGTATTGAGAAGCTTAAGAGGATGGATATTACTTTAGACCACCTCATTGGGTTTGATTCTCGCATCACCAACATATTCTAAGCTACATAAGTTACTTCTGACAGCTAATGAATATATTAGAAGAATAAGAAGAAGGGTCATCATAAATCTTCTTGAGGAGTTTCTAAGCTAAAAGTGAAGACTGACACGATAAAAAACAAGTGTAGTTCTGATATTCTAGCTTCAATTGCATATTCTTTTGCACCTTCTCAGGCTTTTTAGAAGGCAACTGGGAAGAAACAGAAGAAGAAAAAGTAAAAGAAGAAGAAGAAGAAGAAGAAGAAGAAGAAGAAGAAGAAGAAGAAAAATAAGAAAAATAAGAGTACAATTAGGGTCATTAGAAATCTTCTGGAGGAGATTCTAAGCTAAAAGTGAAGACCGACACAATAAAAAAACAAGTGTTTCCATTGCGATATAATAGAGTATTGGAAGCACAATTGCCATAAATATTTCACATCACTAAAGAAACCCTCATATATATGTTTTCATATTATTGATATTACACTTGCTTTTGATTTGAGTTCTACAGGGAGGCGATATTAGATATTGATGCAGAGAAATGGCAAAAAACCATGAAATCTGAGACTACCTCAATGCATGAGAATCAAATCTGAGATTTAGTTCCCCTTACCAAAGTAATTGTTCATAATGGTTATAAATCAGAGAAATGAACCAGTAGAGAGAGAAAGTTTGTGTGCAGAGAGAGAAAGTGGCTTTCTGATGTCATTTGGCCACCGTTTTTGGAAATTGACCACTTCAAGAGATTCCTCTCAACGGGACGAAGCCAACCCCGTCGGTTCATCGTCTTAACTCATTCACACGTCTTCGTGTATGAATAACACCTCTGAGACTAGAATCTTCCCCTCATCGATATACGCATTATGGGAATCTCGGTTGCCTAAATCGGACCTTAGATTATAGTGAAATGAGTAAGAAAATAAGATTTATTGTAGTTTGACCATTCGTAGGTGACCACCGTTTATCAACCATCACCACCACCATCGTTGTGATCCTTGTGACATGTGTTATCCATTGATCATCCCGTTGTGAATTTTGAAGTCGTTGGAGCTCGATTCTAGCGAAGACATAGAAATATATAGAATTTTTACGTGGATTGAGGTAAGTACAATGCACAATAATTTCCTTAACATAATTATTTGTTGGTTAATGTTTGCCGTAAAAGTATATATACATATATAATTATATAAAATAGTTATATGTATATATATATATTTGAACTATTTATTGAGGTATTGATAACATGAGTGTTATGAATTCGTGAATATGATTTCAGAATAATTGCATGATTGTGTTATGAGTGGAGATCTTGATTATTTCATGATTGTTAAGATGAGGTTGATGGGTTGAATGTAAGATTTGATGGTGTTAGATGATACGCGTTGTTATTGTTATGCTGCCAAGTTTTATATAATAGTGGTCGAATATGCGAGGTTAGTAGAGGTGTGTGGCTCAATCCTTTGTTTGTATATTTATGCGATGTTATACAGTGAAAAAACTTAGGAGGAGGGATGTTGATACTCTTCCAGTGGTTTTAATACATTATTATACTGAATCCGACTAGCAAACCTTGTTTGATTGATGTTGTTTTGTTATTAGTATGTATTATCTGAGATAATCCTTATATAAGAATTGTTGTTTTGAAATATTAATTTTATATATATATATATATATATATATATATATATATGTACATATCTATTTTTGGGTGAGGTCATGTTGAGAGTTTGAGTGATTTACTTATTGGCTCTTTAAGCTCACCCCATTTTTCTCAAACATCTCAGGTAGTTTCCCAGCGCAGCAATAGTAGTACCAGGATTTAATTTGTTTACCATAGCCATCATTCAGGTTGGTCCAGATATTTATTTTAAGATGAGAGATTTATGATATTTTCATATTTTTCGTAGACTTTTGTTGTAAATATTTATTTTGAGATTTATTGAACTACATTTTGTGAAATATTACTTTCTTTGTAAATTTAGTTAAATCCCATTTCTAGGGTTGGACTCGCTCTAGAGAATGGGTCATGACACTATGTTAGTAAGAATTTCTCCATTAATGATATGAGATATGCCTCTTTTATAATAGATATAACGCTTTATATAGATAGAGCAAAGAGGTTCATCAGACTTTTTCAGTCCAAGTACATTGATTTGATCCTTGAAATGTATAACTTTATTAACTATAAGATAGCCAATGTGCCTTTTAGACATATTCATCTGTCTAAGAAAATGTGTCCTCGAATAGATGATAAATGAATGGTCAACCTTATGCTTCCATTGTAGGTAGCATAATGTATGTCATGTTATATACTAGACCTGATATCAGCATGGTTGTAAGTGTTACAAGCCGTTATCAGTCTGATCTGGGTCAAGACAATTGGATGTCTATAAAATATATCATAAAATACCTTAAATGTACTAAAGATAAGTTTCTTATTTATAGAGAAAACGACTTACTAGTGAGGGGATACATATATTCAGATTTTTAGTATGATCCAGATGATAAAAAGTCTACATCTAGTTTAATGTTTTCTCTTAATGGTTGTTCTATTAGTTGGAAGAGCGAGGTTTGACCGCTAATTCCACCATAGAGTCATAATACATTATCGCTTCTGAAGCTACAAAAAGAGTTGTCTGGATCAAAAAGTTTATTGTAGAGCTTATAGTAGTCTCATCTATAGTGGATCTCATTCCATTTGTTTGTGAAAATAATGGTGCTATAACTCAAGAAAATGAACCTCGTGCTCATCAGAAATCTAAACATGTGGAACGAAAATACCACATAATTAAAGAAAATTTTGGCTAGAAGTGATATTATAGTTTGTAAAGTACGAATTGAAGAAAATGTAGTGGACCCACTACTAAGGCTTTAACTCTTAAAGTTTTTGAAGCACACGTGGAGTCAATGTGGATTCGATACCATCATGAATGGTATTAGATCAAGTGAGAGTACTAGAAATTGTTATTGCGCATCATTTTTGTATGAAAATTTATTATTTATACAATATAATGTTTCTTTATAATGATTATTTATTTATATGTATGTTCAATTCGTACTTTTATTTATTAGGTTATTATAAAATTTAGAGAGTTTGAGTTCACTCAGAACGTTATATAAATTTAGTAAATACCTGAGAGTTACAACATATGGCAATATAGTTGTAAGAGTTGTAATTATGTTGAGAAATATCACGCATACTTTCACATATAAATTATTTCTGGTCTTGATCTATTGAAATGGGTAGATCATTAGATCGGTAAGACTAGTGTATTTTATATATATGTAATGGTCATACGGTTTGTCTTAACAAACTTTGAGCTTAGCGAAAGTTTCTATAGAATTACTATATTCATTAGTAGAATGAATATCAAATAAACTCATAGAAGACGACCAATAAATATTCCATAAACTATCAATTTTTTCTTCTCGAGTTGAGCAGTTATTGTGGTTCTTTGACTAGAGACACCACAATGGTCTTTTGAGTGATTCTTAATTCCTGATACCATGTATTTCAGAAACCTTTTACGGTTTGATTGCCGGATGACAGTAGGACCCGATGCTTATAAAGATCGGTGCGTGTTAATATTAGGATATGTCAATCCATATGGTTGGATTATGTCTGTTGATGCTTCATGTTATATTTCATAAATCTTTCGGCCGAACGTACATTTTAGAAAAATTTTCTAGAACACTGTGAATAATATTGGAAAAGAGTTTTCTATACATATTATTTATTATTAGAATATAATCATGAAGATGTGTTTATATATTGAGTATATAACGTTTTGATAGTAAGATGATAACCTTACTTAATAGAAGACGGTAAGACAGAAGAACTATACGTTAATGTTATAAGTTGGACTTGTATGGTTCAGTACCTCGTGATTGTTTTACCATGAATTATAGGTGGGTAGGACTTCATGGATATGTGTGTGTGTTTCTGTGATTGTTCAATCCGATAATTCATGATATGAATTAAATTAATTAATAGTATATCAAGAATTGATATAAGATTATCATTTAATTTAATTGTTACAATATAATGCAAATATGATTTGCATTAATGTAGTAATTAAATTCATATATTAAATGTTGTTGACGGTTGGTTTTCGTCTCAGGGACAATAATGGAATATTGTTCTCGGGATGACCTTCCTTCAACAGTGAATTTGTTTGGTTACGGGGAAACCAAAAGCAAACTTAGTGGAAGGTGGAAGAACACGCAGATTGACACAGGGAGTTAACGTGGTTTGGCGGATTGAATCCAACCTACGTCCATGGGCACAAAACGGATGGGCGTTTTATTACTGGAATGTGCTCGGCCGACTTATTTTGTGGTCGGTCAGTGTGAAAATCGAGCTGTTTATGTGTCTGAAGTGTTTACAAATTACTCTCCTTCCCACAAATAAAGAAGAAAAACTTGTCCCTCTCTCCTACGAGACTACCCCCTTATATACTAAGAATGAGGCGGTAAAATGAGGTGGTTGCTGTTCCCATTTTGCAGAATCTTCCACGTGACACTTGACTTATTTAATGAGTTCTCTGCCCTAGGCTTGCTTTTGCCGAAAGTAAGCCTACCCTCTGACATCCCGTCACATCAATCTGATTTTCTATTGCCACACGTAATTATTGATGATGACAGCCTGGTGGGTGTTTCCGGGAGATGACACGTGTAGAAAAAAAATCACAATCTCGAGGCTTCTGTCGGTTGTTAAGTAGTCGGCCAAATAATCCGCCGAACTCATCGAACTATTTCCGTCCTGTCCTGAAATGCTCGAGCCCTCTGACCTACTCAAAGGAGGTCGGAGCAGGCCCGAACCGAGCTGATGACCTGATGTGGTCGGCTTATGGAAACCGCATCAAAGCACGTATTTATGGTCGGCCTAATATGGGAGATCGCGCCCGGACTCCTGCTGGGCCGAGGAGTGGCCAAAACTTTCTAAACATCGGCCAAAAGGGAAATTCCACCTCTGCAACTGTTTTATATTGCTTGATTCATATACTGATTTTTACCATCAACAAATGTAATTATTAAATTATAAGCAAATTAATTACTATAATTATACAAGTAATACTGTTACCTAATTAAATTAACAATGGTTAATTTTTAACTAATATTTATGGTTAAAGTAACCATAATCAAAAGTCAAGAATTTGAGATAAGATCAAGTTAATTATCCGCGGTGGTTGGAGATCTTTATTATTATATGGTTAAATGTAAACCTATCTAATTTTTGTGATAAGATCAAATTGACTTTGGTTAATGAAAAAAGCAAATTGGTTTGGTTAAAATGAAGCTTGGTTAATATATTAAAAAGTTGAAAAAAACAAAAGCATTTTATGCTTTCTCATTGTCGAGAGCAATTTGAACATGCATATAAGCCAATTTTTGGCTATTTTTCCAAGTGAACAAAAAAAGGTGTGTTGACGGCTGATTTTGGTCTCAGGGCAATATGGGAATATTACTCCCGAGAAAATCCTCCCTCAATAGTGAATTTGTTTGGTTATGGGGGACCAAAAGCAAACTTAGCAAAAGACAGATAAATACGCCAATCGACAAAGAGATTTAACGTGGTTCGGCGGATTTTGGTCCGACCTACGTCCACGGGCACAAAAAGGATGATAGTTTTATTACTCAAACGCGCTTCTCAGCTCTGCTTCTTTTTTTTTTACAAGTCTGATAATAATGATTCTGATATTGATTCTAATCTTCCTCTACACTCACTCTACCCTCCTATTTGTAATGGCAGCGAAATCAGACTTTTTCTAGCATAAGGATTCTCAGTTGAAACAATCTCCTTTTCCTATGAAGATTCCTAATCCGCATCTGATTCTTCTTTATTTATCCTATCAGGACACTGATTTATCAGTTTCCGTGTGAAAGTAGGATAATTTTGTCCATTTTCCCGGTAGAAATATGATGTCTTATCTTCTGGGCATTCTTCGCCATCTGGTCGGTCATCATGGGCTTCTGAGCTGAGGATGTTGTTGGCTGAACTGATAGTGCCTGGTCACCTGGTCCAAAGTGGTCGGTCGCCCATCATCAAGTGATCGGTCTCTTATTCATGTGGTCGGGTCGTCATTTAATGATTTCGGTCAAGATGGGAATTACCCATTTTACCCATGCCGTGCTGCTTAACCGTCATAGGGCCTTTTTACACCGCCAACATCTGTCCCCTAGTTCTTGGTTCCAACGAGTATGCGAGTTGGTGCCGGGAACTATAAAAGGAATAGTTTTTTGCTGGCGTGTTACCATAATGTCCTCGGTTCCGAATGTAGTGCTCGGCTTTGACTCATTTCCCTAGTAAAAAAAAACCTTTCAACGCCTTTTCGGGCACTTCTTTCTCGAGACGCGCAGTCGTCACATCTGCTATAAATGCCCATCAAATCACTTTTTAGGGTTTTACCCCCAACCGGACACTTGTCGAGCATCTGTCTGTTTCCCGCCAAAAGTGAACAAGATCAACCGTCCGCTGCTAGCATCTAAATATATTCGATCTCACACGTTCATTCATCTTTTTTGGATTTGTTCCTGAAGTCGACACCTGGCGCACATCCGAGATTCTATTATGATCCGAAGGTCAGAATTATTCTGACGTTGTAATGAGAAGGTGAACCGATATCTTTGCATCTGTTTGGCAAAATCCTATCAATTTCAAAAACTCTTATTCCCTTCGGTTACGAAGCATCTGATTCAGTTTTACTCAAAGCTTCTCAAAGCATTCGCCGCTTTCCGAGCAGAGATCAAGTAAGTTTCCCGAACGACCTTCTTCATCTTCCCTTTTTTTCTTGCTTGCTGTGCTTTTTGTTGTAGATTTCATGGTTTTTGTCGGATGTTGCTAGGGCACTTAGAACTTTGTAGATTTAGTTTTTTCTGGAAACTTTAGGATAACTTGCGAACCCTTGGTCGTTTTTCAAGAATATAGTTGTAGACTGACCTTCCCCTTTTATTTTTCGGATGCCAAGGATGTCTGACGACAGTTCTTCCCCTGAAAACCCTGCTAAACTCTTGACCCCCCTTACCGAAGAGCTTTCCTCGGGCTCGGGAGCGCCCAGCATGGAAGATCTCGACACTACCCCCACCCCTTCTGAAATCGAGCAAGATATTTACCATCAGAGGGTTCCTCGGAAGGATCTGGAGCCCGGCGACTTTGACAGTTCGGCTCTGGACATTAACCGGCCCTCTAAGATAACCGATGATGATCTAGCTCTGCTTCGGCAACGATATGACATCCCGATAGATATTGCTCTTGAGGTCCCTCTCCCATGTGATCGTGCCAGTCAGCCCGACGATGGTTCCGTGGCCCTTCTTCCAGCTTTCTTCGAGTGCGGGCTCCGATTGCCAATTCAACCCTACTTCGCTTGGATGCTGGCCGAGATGGAGATTGCCCCTATCAACTGAGTCTAAACAGTTGGAGGATCTTGGCTGGGTTGTATGTAGCTTAGCATTGGGCAGGGCTTGGCGAACCTTCTTTTGAAGAAGTGAAGAGGTTATATCGGTTGAAGGCCAACCCAAAGACTCACCACGGTTGGTACTACCTTTCTGCTTATGACAGTTCGTCAAACGTTGTCCAAAAACTCCCTGACTCCAACAAGAATTTCAAAGATCTTTGGTTCTGGGCCACTGGAGATTGGGGACGGACCCTGAGATCGATGGAAGAGGAGATCTTGGTCCCGGATATCTTCAGAGTGGGAGGTCAGAAGTTTAACCTTTAGTTTTCATGCCCTTAGTTTTTTATGTTTGGATTCTCACCCCTTTTTTCTATTCCTCCTAGCCTGTTGGAGGGATGCTCCCAAGGTCTCCCGCCAGGTCCGTAGTGGGTATTCTGGGCTCGGCGATATGCCGCCTGTTGGAGGGAGTTGGTAAATGATACGGCATTTCTTGAATCTGGACTTGTTCGGACCGTTCCTCCCAAGGTCTCGGGTCGGATAGGTAGATTCATGTTGATCTTCTAGCCGACTCTCACGTTTATTTAGCATGTTTGATGTTGCCTTTTTTTTATATGCTCAGGTCCTGAACCCTTCTTTTGTCTTTACATTTGCAGGCATGTAGAAGAGACCAAAATACCTTGATCGGTTGACCGGTGCTGCGAAGAAAACTAGCCAAGGTGGAGCTGGTACTTCTCGGAAATGGCCTGAAACTTCTAAGGCTGGAAATGTGGCTGAAGAGACGGAGCGTCCGAGCTCTCAAGGTATGTCTTCGCCTTCCGGGGTGCCTTCGACTGGTGCTGCCCGCCCTGGTAGTCCTCCAAGGTCTTCTAGAAGGAGGAAGCATCCGTTTGGTGTTGTGGACCCGATACTGAGTCGGGAGTTGGAGGAGGAGCGGGTTCAGAGTAAGGAGACTCCTGCTCGGCATGAGAGAAGGTCGTCGGGGGGTACTTCTAAGAAGCGGAAAGGTTATGTGGTCCTTGGGGTTGACGACCTCGGGAAGAATATTAGGGAAGCTACTTCTCATTTGGTGCCGGTTTTCAATGAGTTGGCCGAGGCCGTACCTCCAGAGAAGATTCCTGGGTACGAGGACCTTTCCCCCGAGGAGGTGGTAGTAGAGCTGTGTTCTCAGATGGCTAAGGTTGTGTTACATTCCCTTATTCTTGCTGTGTCCTTCTGACTTAGTTTTTCTGATTCTTTTTGTTTTCTTCTTGGTTGGCCAACTATCTTACGGCCAAGAATAAAGACCTCTTTTTTAGCATTTTGTCCGAGGGCGGCCAAGCCCAGAGGCTCCTAAACCGTCTCACGGAAGTGGAGGCCAGGCTGGCTGATAGGGAAGAGGCGATAAAGAATCATGAGATAGCTGCGGCCGAGGCCGTCCGTACCAATAAAGCTTTCAGGGCCGCTGCTACTTTGGAGAAGAAAAATGCCGATGCTGCCAGAGAGGATTTGAAAGCTGCCCAGGCCGAGGTTATGATCTTACAGGTGGAGGTGTGCAGTGAACAATCCAAAGTGCGGGCCAAGGATGAAGAATTGGCTCGGGTCCGTGATGAGCTTAAGAGGAAAGAGGCTGAGTTGGAGGCCGAGAGGGATGCAATCCGTCTTGAGGGGGTTGGTGACTGTGCTGAGATTATACCAATGGTGCTGCCCGACCTGGATATGGGGCCAATCCATGCAGCCATCCGTTTCTGTAAAGGGGAAATATCTGAGGAGGAGTTTCAGGAGTGGCTCCCCCATTATTCCGAGGAGGTGATGGATCCCGACCCAATTTCGATTGCCCCGGTTTTCTCAGCTCCTCAAGAAGACCGACCTGATGCCCCTGCCACAGAAGAGATCTGGCCTGAGGTTTTTCCTGATGAAGAGGTCCGACCTGAGGTTCCTCCGACCCATGATATTATACTTGTCGAGGCCTCTTCATTTGCTGATGTGGAAGTTGTTGTCCCTTGTCCTGAGTCCGAGCCGAGCCATTCGCCATCCGGTCCTGCTGAAGGAGAGCTGTCTGCCCATGCGCGGGCTGATTGACAAGGGGGTAACCCGAATGGGGCCCCGTGTAATCTTGATATACTTCTATTTTCTTGTGATACATTTTTTCTTTGTTTGGGATGCCTATGTTTATTAATATATTTCCTTCTCTTTGTACTCTTCTCTTCGTTCTATATGCTTTCCCTTGGGTTCTTCTAGCTTGTTCTGAGGATGTTTCTTAGTGGGATGAGCTCCTGTATTGAGGGGACATAGCCCGACCCCGAGCTGGGATAGATACTTGGTCCTGGGGGGATGTTACGTTCCCAGTCCAAAAGACAGACTCGGTGGGACATAGCCCGACCCCGAGCTGAGAGAAACACTTGACCCTGGGGGAATGCTGCGTCTCCAGTCCAAAAGACAGACTCGGTGGGACATAGCCCGACCCCGGGCTGAGAGAGGTATTTGGACCTGGGGGGATGTTACGTTCCCAGTCCAAAAGACAGACTCGGTGGGACATAGCCCGACCCCGAGCTGAGAGAAACACTTGGCCCTGGGGGAATGCTATGTCTCCAGTCCAAAAGACAGACTCGGTGGGACATAGCCCGACCCCGGGCTGAGAGAGGTATTTGGACCCGGGGGAATGATACCTTCCCAGTCCAGAAGTGCTGTTTCGGTGGGACGTAACCCGACCCCGAGCTTAAAAAGGCATTTGGACCTGGGGGAATGACGCTTCCCCAGTCCGGAAGTGCTGATTCGGTGGGACGTAACCCGACCCCGAGCCAGTGGTACACAGAGGTCTCGGCAGAATGAAATCCAGCCCCGAGCCGAGTAATCAAGTGGCCTCGGCGGAACGAATCCAGCGCCGAGCCGATTAATCAAGTGACATCGGCGGAACGAATCAAGCCTCGAGCCGATTAGTCAGGTGGGACTTATTCATAAGGGAAGTGAATCGACCTTTTGAAGCCCTCACTGAGTCCGGCACGGGCGTCCCTCTACCAGACCAGCGAAAAATGAAAGAAAAACTCTGAAAAATAAAAATAAAATTAAAGGGCGGGGGCGGGGGCGACTTAGCTCTTGTGCCAAAATAAAACTTTTTACAAATGTAAACAACAGCACGGATGCCTCAAAACAGCGTCCTGTCCGAGGCCTCCAAAACACAATTCTGAATCTTTCAATTAGTGTCCCGGCGAACCAGGATTTGGATCAGTAGAGCGTTTAAAATGGTAAGGGCACATCCTCTATACGTCAGGTCACTGTGGAGCCTGTGTATTTGTGTGGGGGCTCCTCCTTACCGTGCTGGAGCAGGCACACGCCACAAGGGCACAACGCCTCCCCGTTCTGCGTCTCTCTTGGATCCAAATGATGAATGGATCAAAGAGTGTTCGGGACACTAAGGGCACATCCCTCCTTAGGTCCGATATTACTGGAGCTAGCAATCGTCACGGGGCCATCATCACTCCCCATGCTATGCTTTCCCACGGATCCATTATATCGGGTAAGTGAGGATCAGAGAGTGTTCGAAACATTAAGGGCACATTCCTCCTTATATTCGGTAACACTGGAGTAAACAATCGCCACGGGGGTATCATCCCTCCTCGTGCTATGCTTCTCACGGATCTTATGCATCGAGTATGTCACTGAATATTCCGAGGACCCCGGGCTAACAGAGACACTTGGTTCTGGGGGAATGTCCCGTCCCCAGACCAATGAGCATGACTCGGTGGGACGTAACCCGACCCCGAGCCGAATAGTCAAGTGGCCTCGGCGGAACAAGATCCAGCCCCGAGCCGATTATCGCAGTGGCCTCGGCGGAACGTAATCCAGCCCCGAGCCGAAAAATGAAGTGGCCTTGGTGCCAACTGTCTTTTGAAACGGGCCTCGAGCATGTGAGGGTCGAAGGGTGTTTGAAACATTAAGGGCATATTCCTCCTTATGATCGGTAACACTTGAGTAAGCAAACGCCACGGGGGTATCATCTCTCCCCGTTCTATGCTTCTCACGGGTCTATACTCTGATTTACATTTGTCACTGCTGTTTAATGGTTATATGGAATCGACTGATTCTGGTGTGCCTTGTGCTTCTTTGCGGTAGTAGTTGTGGTCGGGTAGTTGCGGGTTTTGTGTTTTTGACCCTGGATCATTGTATTGAGTATGTCCCTAGAGTTTCGAACGTGGTTCAAAATTTTTGTATTTTTTTTTTATAGGAGTGGGCGAAACTTTTGGAAAAGAAAGTTTTATTTATATTTGGGGACATACTGCCCTTATTACAACTCTCTGCGGGTCATTTTGAGAGAGGCTTTGTATTGAATTTATGTCCCTTATCGGGTTGCTGCAAAAGAAAAAAAAAGGAAGGGAGAATTTACTGAAGGTATTTTCTCAGCATCTCGGCGTTCCATGGTTTCTTTAATCTTGTGCCGTCCAGCTGTTCTAAGATGTAGGCCCCTGGCCTTACTACCTCTGTGATTTTGTAAGGCCCTTCCCACTTGGCACCTAACGAGTCATCCTCTGGTCTTCGGGTGTTTAGGGTGACTCTTCTTAATACTAAGTCACCCGGGAGGAAGGAGCGGGTTCGAACTCTTATGTTGTAGAAGCGGGCCATTCTTTGTTGGTAGACTGTCGTTTTCATAGCTGACTTTTCCCTCCTTTCCTCGATTAGGTCGAGGTGGTTCTTGATAAGTTCTTCATTCTGCTCGTTCCCAAAGTGGCGGACCCTGTGGGTTGCTACCCCGATTTCTGCTGGAATGACGGCCTCACATCCGTATGATAGGGAAAACGGTGTCTCCCCTGTGGAATCTTTGCAGGTCGTTCGATGTGCCCATAGTACTTATGGTAATTCATCGACCCATAAGCCCTTGCATGATCCAAGCCGAGCTTTAAGGTTTGCCTTGATGGTTTTGTTTGTTGCCTCAACCTGTCCGTTTGACTTGGGATGGGCTGGCGAGGCGAATTTTAGAACGATCTGGAGGTCTTCGCAGAGCTTCCTGAATCCCTTGTTATCGAACTGTTTTCCGTTGTCAGTGATGATTGCTCGGGGAATTTCGAACCTGCAGATAATATTCTTCTTTAAAAACTTTGTGGCCTTCTTTTCTGGGATGGTGGATAGTGGCTCGGCTTCTATCCATTTTGTAAAATAGTCTATGGCTACGATTGCGTACTTCGCCTGCCCTCGCCATTTTAGCATTGGTCCTATGATATCTAGCCCCCACTGTGCGAATGGCCAGGGGCTGGACAAGGTGGTTAATTGCTCTACCGGTAGATGGTGGATGGTGGCATTTTTCTGACAACCTTCGCATTTCTAAGCTACCCTCACACCGTCCTGATGCATGGTCGGCCAGTAAAACCCTTGTCTCAAGGTTTTGAAGGCGATTGATTTTCCTCCGGCGCGACTTCCACATATGCCCGCGTGAATTTCCCTGAGCACATAATCTGCTTCCTCTCCTGCTAGACATCTCAGGATGGGTACGGTGTAGCCTCTCCGGTAGAGCACCCCTTCGATCAGGGAAAACTTGGTGCTCTTGATTTTTAGCTTTTTGGCCTCCTTTTTATCTTTAGGGGTTTCCCTTCTTTCCAGGTATCTCTAATCGGTTGCATCCATGAGTTTTTGCCTTCCTCTTCTAGTATATCTACTTCCAGCTCTCTTATGCTTCTTTCTCGGAGTCATATAAGAGGGATTATTCTGGGGCTCTCTGTTTTCATTGAGGATGCGAGCCGGGCCAGGGAGTCTGCTTCACAGTTGTCGTCTCGTCCGATTTGTTCGAAGCGTACGTTCCCCATTTTCTCCATCAATTTTTTTACTTCGGCCAAGTAGGCTATCATGGTTGGCTTACTGGCCTGAAATTCTCCTTTTAGTTGTTGAATGGCTAGCTGAGAGTCACTCCTTACTACTACGTCGTGGACTCCCACCACCGTGCATAGCCTTAATCCGGCCAAGATTGCTTCGTATTCTGCTTCGTTGTTTGTGGCTTTGAAGGCAAATTTTAAGGCAAACAACACTTCTTCTCCTTTACTGTTTTTTAGTGCGATTCCTGCCCCATTTCCCTGTGAGCTAGCAGACCCGTCCACTGACATTTCCCATTTGCTTTCCTCAATAGTCAATATTTGGGGTTCTGTGAGTTCCGCAACAAAATCTGCCAAGGCCTGCCCTTTTATTGCTACTCTTGGGAGGTAGGAAATGTCGTGCTCGCTTAAATCCACCGACCATTTCATTAGCCTTCCCGAGGCTTCTGGTTTTTGCAAGATCTGCCGCAGGGGGTAATTGGTGTAAACTCCGATAGGGTGGGCCTGGAAGTAAGGTCGTAATTTTCGTGCTGCAGTGATCAATGATAGGGCGACTAGTTCATGCACGAGATACCGGGTCTCTGCATCCAGCAGAGCTTTGCTGACATAATATACTGGTCTTTGGATCTGGTTGGCCTCTTGCACCAGTACCGAACTTACTGCGTGTTTTGAAACAGCCAAGTACAAGTATAATGTCTCTCCTGTGAGAGGTTTTTCCAGGAGTGGGGGCTGTGCTAGATATTGTTTTAGCTGTTGGAAGGCCTCCTCGCATTCCGGCGCCCAGTCGATCCCCTTTTGGGCCTTCTTGATGATTTTGAAGAAGAGGTGGCATTTGTCGGTCGCCCGAGAGATGAATCGGTTGAGCGCGGCGACCCTGCCTGTTAGAATTTGCACCTCTTTAATTGTTCTGGGAGATTTTAAGTCCAGCACGACTTGTATCTTCTGGGGGTTGGCTTCTATGCCTCGGGAACTCACCATGTAGCCTAAAATTTTTCCTGAAGCCACTCCGAATGCACACTTTTCTGGATTGAGTTTTAAATTATGTTTTCTCAGCAATTCGAAGGTTTCTTTTAGGTCAGTCACTTGACTTCTTGGTTCTATGGACATTGTTATCATGTCGTCCACATATACCAACATTGAAATGCCGATGAGTGGTTTGAAAATTTTGTTTACCAGCCTTTGAAAACTTGCCCCTGCGTTCTTCAGTCCGAAGGGCATTACTTTGTAACAGTACAGTCCCTGAGCGGTGACAAAATTTGTCTTCTCCTCGTCTTCAGGATGCATCTTGACCTGATTGTACCCTGAGAAGGCATCCATGAAGCTTAGGAGTCCCTGGCAAGCTGTTGTATCTACCAGTTGATCTATATTCGGTAGAGGAAAGCTGTCTTTTGGACACGCTTTATTGAGGTCGGTGAAATCTATACACATCCTCCATTTTCCATTGGATTTCTTTACCAATACTACGTTTGACACCCACTCGGGGTACTTTACTTCTCTGATGAAGCCGGCTTTTAACAGTTTTTCCACCTCGGATGCCACCGCTCTGCACCGTTCTTGATTAAAGATTTTTCTCTTCTGTTTGACTGGTTTGAGTGACGGGTTTACTATTAAGCGGTGACTGATGAACTTTGGGTCAATCCCTGGCATGTCATTGTGTCCCCACGCGAAGATGTCCGGATACTCTTTCAGACATTCTAGCAGGCCCTTTTTTAGGGTTTCGTCCAAGTTTCCCCCTATCTTTATATTTTTATCTGGTCCGAACAGCTTTATCTCTTCTAATGCTTCAGCTGCTCCTAGTCGGGCAACTTTATTTGGCCGAGGACCTGGTTCTTTCCTCTCGTTCTCGCCCCTCTGCCTCTTCTTGGTGCCTTCTTCAATGCAGAGGGTCTCTCGTGAGAGAGTGGCAAAGCAGCTACGGGCTATCTTCTGACTCCCGCACACGATTCTGATCCCTTCCCGGGTGGGGAACTTTAGTTTTAAGTGATAGCAGGACATCGCAGCCTTTGTTTTCATCATGAAAGGCCGGCCGACAATGACTTGGTAACTGCTCATGCAGTCCACCACTGTGAAATTTATCATAATTGTTCGGGTTCTGGGGTGAGTCCCGATCGTCATTGCTAATTGTATCCTTCCCAGCGGGACGACCGTTGAGCCCCCGAATCCGTATAGGGGGTGCCGTCATTGGTTAGAGTCGCGTACTCTACTCACAGGCCTTCTAAAGCTTTCTTGGAGATTATGTCTACTGCACTTCCGGGATCTACCAAGATTCTATCTACCTCTGTGCCGCCGATTGTAGCTTTGATTATTAGCGCATCGTCATGGGGGAAACTCACCCCCCGTGCATCCTCGTCGGTGAACATTATGGGTACCGACCGACTTCCTCGTAGTGTCGGGGATCTTTCAGTTTCTAGCACCTCTACCCCTTGAGTTCGGCTATAGTTTTTCCTTGACCGGTTAGAGTCTCCGGCCAGTGTTCTTCCCTCTGCGATGATGTTTACTTGTCGGCTTCGTGCCCTCTGTCTGACCGCCATTGCTTCGTGGTCGATATAACCATTTAAGTACCTATTCCGGGCTAGGTCTTCCATCTGTTCCCTCAAATCCTTGCACTCGTCTGTTGCATGTCCCTTTATATTTTGATGTATGCAATAAGACTTCTTGTTTCTCTTATCAGAGGGGAATCTTCTGAGGTCGGGCTCTATTAAGAGGCCTTTTCCCTGTATCTCCATGATGATTTGCCTTGGTGGCTTGCTTAGGGGAATATATGCTTCTTCTCGGACCACGTGGTTTACTTGGGTTGGGACCTCTCTTTCTTGGTCCCTTCTAGGCATTGGTTTGAATTCTTTGTGTCTTGAGATGAGTTTTTTGAACTCCCTGTTCGGCCGGCGGGGGGCCTCTGCTCTTGTCATTTTTTCTCTAATGGTTGTCCCCCTTCGGAAGATTTTTTCTTCGCTTTCTAACAAGACGAATTTACGGGCTACCTCCAGAGCGGTAGCGTAATCTGGTGTGTCTTGGATTCTTAGGTGAGTCCATAGTTTTCCGACCCTTAGGGCTCCCTTTAAACTTTCCAGGGCCTCTTGGGACTCGTATCCTCCGACCTCGAGTACCATATTGTGGTACCTCTCGATGAAATTTTTTAGGGGCTCGTCATCTCTTTGCTTCATAAGCCTAAATTCTCCAATCCTCTTTTTGGGGACGCAGGCCCCTTTAAAGTGTCGAACGAATGACCTTTTAAACTGTGTGAAGCTTCCGATGCTCCCCGGGGCCAGATTTCTGTACCATAGAATGGCGGGTCCACCCAAAGTTAGGGGGAACACTTTGCAGATGGCATCTCCTACCACTCCCTGGACTTCCATCAACAGGACAAAGCTTTCGATGTGGGATTTCGGGTCAGAATGGCCTTTGTAATGTGTCATGGTCGGCATGTTGAATCGCCTTGGGAATTTTGCCGACTTTATTTCTTCTGTGAGGGGAGATTCCTCCTCACTATCTCGGGCATCCCATGCATCAGTCTTGTGCCGCCATGTCGTATCTTGTGCGTCTCTGTGCGTCTATTACCCCGGGTGCGACGTTCCTCATGCCTTGGAATTTCCCGCACACTTTCGCTATGCTCCATGTCCTCTCTTCTGGAGTCACGGAGACTGTCATATGAGGGATCCGGTGATGGTCTTCCTTCTTCTTCTTCCCATGTGTCCTCTGTTTGTGAATCTTTTTCTACAACTACGGATTTTATCCCGTAGGGGCCCCTCCTCCTGGGTCCATCGTCTTCACTTGTATCTACCACCCTTTTCCCTTATGCTTTTTCACCTCTTATTCGACTGGTTCCGACTTTGGGTCTTTCGTTGTTTGTTTCCTCCATTCTCTCCAGCCGATCCACCATGGATTTCATACTTTCTTCCATCTTCTTCATCAAATCTGTAGCCGGATTCCCCGACGATTGGTGATTTTCGCCTTCTGACATCGTCTTACTACGCGAACTATTTTTTGTTGATTCCCCACAGACGGCGCCAACTGTTGACGGCTGATTTTGGTCTCAGGGCAATATGGGAATATTACTCCCGAGTCAATCCTCCCTCAATAGTGAATTTGTTTGGTTATGGGGGACCAAAAGTGTAGGCACTGCATTTTTACGCATGTGAAACCCGATGAGGAGTCTTATTTGGAGACAGCTACCTTTTGAGTCACGGATGCCGCGGGAAACGGATATCGGAAGGGGGAATTCAGAATAAGCAAGCTCACTGTCTTCGTTGGTGCTGCGTTCGTTACTTCGTTCGAACGGGAAACAGATTGCGGGCGTTCGTGTAGCGTTCGAGGGAGCGTTCGAACGGTGTCGGTAATTCTGGTTTTGCTGCTAGCCTCACACCCAGCCCATTTAGCTCCCCAAAGCCCATAAAACACATCCCAAATTAAATAATTAAAAATTAAATTAAATATTAAACATTAAATAAAACATTTAAATCATTTACCAATTAAAATAAACAATTACCAACTTAAACTAAAATCATGCCTAAATTAAACAAATCACATACTAAATCAAAAGATAATCATACTAAATTAAAATCAATCATAACCAATTAAAGCCAATCATATATTTGACTTCCTAATCTAATAAGATACTTACCAATATAAAATATTTGTATTCCTAAACCAACACAAATTAAATATTGCAACTTCCTAAATTAAAATATTTTGTCCCCCCTCAATCCTTTGATTTCCTTGTTTAAAACTAAATCATATCCTAATTTAATGCACAAATCCCTTCCCTTGTAAACCCTAGCCATTCTCTATATAAACAACCCCTAACCTAAGCCTTTGTCGGCTGGACACACACAACACAATTGACACCCAAGCTCTCTCAAAATTTCTCTAAACCCTCTCTACACCCAAAACACACACAAAAAGAAAACAAAGAAACCTCCACAAGATCACCACCGAAAACCAACCCCTCTAAACCTCCATACACCACCGAAAACCACACAAACACAGCAGCCCAAATCCTTAAAAAACAGTAAC